>JARHVA010005791.1:0-32500 GCA_037957365.1 Torreya grandis | reverse complement strand
GCAAGTCTTGTAAGAGGGCCTAACATGTGACCAAAACATACTCTAATATATGATTCCAAATTTTTTTTAGGGTTATTTAGTCTAGTATCAGAGTAGTTTTCTACTTTAGGGAACTTTGGGAATGAGTATTTTCCTTTAAGTAATTTTAATATTCTAATTTATCACTTATGATTTCTCAATATGGTTAGAATGTGATCAAGTTGAGGAAACATCAATAGAAATCCTTTGAATGTCAACCCAGCTAGAGGTAGAGGTTGAGGATATGAAAGAGGTCATTAAGGTTGCATCCCCATTTATAACCTAGATAAATTATTTATGAATAATGTTGACAACAATATCAACATACCCCATGCTAAAGTAGTCAATGGGATTCCAATAGATAAGCATGAGGAAATCCTCAGTGGAATCTTAACTACTCTTAACACCTTGCAAGGAAAGATTGATAACTAGGAACAAAGATTGAATAATCTTGAGGGGGTATCCCAGGAAGAACTACCCTAATTGGAAATAGGAAAAGTGGAAGACTTATAATTCAAGAACTACCTTTGAACACCATTGACACAATCATTCAGAGCTGAAGAAGCTTCCACCACATATATTTTTTGGCAAAGAATTAGGTGATGTAGTTGATGCTTGGTTGGTATAATTGTAAAAGTAATTTAATTTTCATAATATTCCTTCAATATGAAATCTATAGTAGTAGCCTATCAATTAGTAGGACCTACAGTATTATGGTGGAACCACCTTTGTGCCATTGAAGGGTATCAGCCTTTAAACCTTTCTTGGTCTATTTTTGAGACTTAGTTTTGTAAGAGGTACCTAAATGTAAATTAGAAGAAGAATAAAATCAATGATTTTTATCTCTTAATATAAGAGAATATGTATGTTGTTGAATATGATAACAATTTTTTGAAATTATTGCATCATGTAAACTATATGCATGATGATGAAATTAAGATTACTAATTTAAAGCCTAGGTTTAAGGAAATTTTGATTCATGATGTTAACATGATAAATGCAAAAACTTTGGTTGTAGCCATAGAATCAACATACAGGGCTAAGGAGAAAAAAAAGTCTCATCAAAAGGCAAGATAAGAATTTAACTCAAACATGTAGTAGTCTAAAGCAAAGAACCTTTCTCCCATGAATAATAATTTTAGAAAATTTGATCCTAACCATAGATTTTTAGGAGGAAATAAGAATTTCATCAAATTTTCCAATCAAAATAGGAATTTTGAGTCCCATGGACCTTCCAAATCTAATTCTTAAAATAAGGAATACTATCAAAGCAACCCACATGGACCTATCATGTGTGCTAAAATTGTTCTAGTAGCATCTTTTAAAATTGTGTGCTAGGAATGTGGTGATAATCACTATCAAGAGGACTATCCTAAACTAAAATTAGAGCAAACAATGAACCATAAAGTATATGTTGTTGTTGATCACCATAATGTTGACTTGTAGGCCACTCCAATTGAGACCCAAGGTATAGTTAATGATTTTCCTTTGACTATCATGATTAATTTTGGTGAAAAAAATTATTTTATTTATCATTTTATGATAAAGAATGCAATTATAAACCCATCTTGATAAGAGAAGGTTGGGAAGTTGATTTTGGTACCGGTAAGAAAGTGCCTAATCTTGAGTGCTTAGAACAAGCAGAATTAGATCTTGGTGTTTTTAAGACCAAAGTGAATATTTTTCTCATGCCTTTAGGGTATTATGATATTATTCTTGAGATGGATTTGATGCATGAACATCAAGTCATACTTGATTATGTGGGTAAAACAGTATGATGCACCAATGACCTTGGACAAATTGTAGAATTGCAAGGCATGTAAGAGTCTGCAAGATGTAAAACACTTTCAACCTTATAGCTAAAAAGAGCTATTAGGAAGAGTTCAAGCTCTATACAATCTAACTGTAAGAAATATCCAATGAAAAAGGGCTGAAGCATGTATATTTTTATATTTTAAGAGATTTTATGGATGTTTTTCTTGAAAAACTATTCGAGTTACCACCCAAATGAGAATTTGACTTCTCTAATGATATCATAAAAAGATTTTAATCTACATATAAAGCACTTTGTTGCATGAATGTGACTGATCTACAAGAATCAAAAGTTCACCTATAAAAAAACTTTAGATAGCATAAGCATATAGCCAAGTGTGTCTCCTCAGGGTGCTCCAATAGTCCATGTGAAGAAGAAGGATGGTACTCTAAGGATTTACATTGATTACCACAAGTTGAATAAGGTCACAATCAAAAACCACTATCATTTACCTAGAATCAATGATTTGTTTGACCAAATGAAACTTGTAATATTTTCTAAGATTGACTTGAGGTCTAGTTGGTAAACAATTGTGCATCAAAGAAGAGGACATTCATAAAATTACCTTTAGAACTTGATATGGACACTATGTGTTTATAGTTTTACCTTTCAACTTAACCAATGCACCTGCAATCTTCATGAACCTTATGAATAACATATTTAAATATTTCTTGGATAAGTTTGTGTTGGTTTTTCTTGATGATATTATGATTTACACCAAAGATGAGGTTAAACATGATCAACACCTTCGTTTAATCTTGCAAAGACTAAAAAAGAAAAGCTTTATGGAACATTATATAAATGTGCATTTTATGAATCTAAAATTCATTATGTAGGGCACATTATTTCTAAATAAGTCATTATTATTGACCTCATCAGGATCAAAGCTATCTAAGATTGGCCTTCTCCTTCCAATGTGCATGATATGGAGCTTGTTTCCATTATTCATGCACTTAAGCAATGGAAACATTTCCTATTGGGAAAGCCTTTCCAAGTAAAATTTGATCATTGAAGTCTTGAGTATTTTCTCTCTAAAGAAGATTTAAATATATGCCATCAAAAGTTGCTAGAATTTTTTAGTAATTTTGACATGAATATATCATATGTCAAAGGCAAGGAGAACCATGTGATTGATGCACTCAACAGATGCATGTAGCTTACTACCTTGTTAGTGTTATAAGGAGATTTGAGAAGTGTTGTTTTAGAATAGCAACTTACTGATGTATTCTTCCATGATGTAAGAGCATGTTTGAGTGATGAGACTATAACAAAAAGATTTGCTAAAATTTCTATTACAATAAATGGCCTGGTAAGGCATAAATGTAAATTTATGTCCTCAAGATGGGTGACATAATAAATTATGTACTTAATGAAATTCATAGATCACTTTATTATGCTCATTTATGGGTTACAAAAATGATGCATGAGATGAAAAAGATCTATTTTTGGCCTAGATTGAATCATGATGTCGTTAAATTTGTATTAAAATTATTAGAATGCTAGTGGGTTAAGGTTGAGCATTGCCATCCAAGAGGGATTATGTACCCTCATGATATTTCAAAAGATAAGTGGGTTGTAGTCTCACTAGATTTTATTGTAGGGCTGCCAAAATCATCTAGCAAGCATGATACAATCCTAGTAGTGATTGATAAAGAAAATAAAGTTAGCCACTTTATTATTAGAAATTTAGTAGATGATGCATCTGTATTTGTAGAACATTTTGTGAATGAATTAGTAAGACTCCATGATATACCTGAAGTGATCATATTAGATTGGGACAAGCTATTTACTTCAATGTTTTAGCGTACTTTAATTACAACCTTTGGAACAAAGCTAGATTTTAGCTCTTCATATAAAAAAGAAATGGATGGGAAAACAAAATAGCTCAACCAAGTGGTTAAATATATGTAATGGATCAACAAACAAAATGGGAGGATTGTCTTCATTTGATTGAATTTTCATATAAAAATTCCTACCATTCAACCATTAATATGGATCCATTTGAAGCCTTATGTGGGCATAAGTGCTAAAAACTTAGTGGTTGGGATAGATTAGAAAATAAGGTTGTTAATAGACCTAATTTATTGCTAAAATATGATAGACAAATAAAAATAATAAGGCAAGATTTAAAAATAGCTTATAATAGGCAAAAGAGCTATGCAGATCTTAAGAGAACTCCATGAGAATTTAGCGTGGGGGACAAAAAATTTTGCACGTTAGACCGTAGAAAAGTTTTATTAATTTTTGAAATGCTTTCAAGTTAGCACCATGTATTATCAAGATTTTTGATGTAGTGGAAAATATTATCCTTGTTTCTTACTCGCTAGTACTTCCTCATCTTTCAAGGACTTAATATTTTTTATGTTGCATTATTGAGAAAATATATACCTGATCCATCTCATGTTTTAGATTTGACTCATTTACAAGTCATGGAAGAGGAAAATATCTAGTTGGAACCAGTGAAAATCCTAGAACATCATAGAATTATGATATACAATAGGGATATATACTAGGTTTTGGTGTAATGGGACCTTATCAATGAAAGGAGTGCTACTTGGGAATATGCTCATGTTTTCAAATAACATTATGTATCACTTTTTTATTATGTCACTAGGATGGATCCCTTCCAAGAGGGAGAGGATGTTATGATCCCATATTTCATTAGATATATTATGTTATCATAACTTTAACATTATGTTTGTTAGACTAGTTATTAGTTGTTGTTTAGCTAGATTATTATGGTACTTACTATAGTAGTGTTGGTTGTGTACTTAATTCTATGATTAATTATCTTTATGGACTTATTTATACTAATTATGATTTTATAATCTATATTGATTATCGATTTAGGACATAATAAAATTTATACCATTTTGGTGGATGCAAGTTTTGTCTATGAGCTAGGTAGGTGATGGAGGTTATACTCCCAGAACTAATGAATTTTGAGCATGTCAGCATGCCTGATAGGCATACTTGTTATTTTATTATACTTAAGACACTTTGATTTGATCATTATATTTGTTGGCTATGGTCTTTATGTTGGTGATTATTGTTGTACTTTATATATATCATTACAAGTCATTATTTATTGTTATTATTATTTATTTACCATTAAATGTTTTATCATTCATAGTATTTTTGTTTGCACAGCTCCATTCTTTGTTTCCACAGGTCTTCAAATCTTTCTTGTTTTCCTTTAAACCTAGTGTCCTATTCGTTTATGTACCTAAACCTAACTAAACCCACCTAAACCTAACATCCCCCTTAGAAACCCTTGGAAACCCTTTATGTTTATCCTAACCCATTTGACATGGCACCAATTTATTAGGGTGATGTCATGTTATTTTAATAACTAAGTATAGTCATGGCTTGGACTAAAATTGGTTTAATTTTATTGATTCTATTTTAATGTATTATCGACTTAATTCGATAGCTTACAATAGAATGCATCAACCCTATTAATGAGGCAAGTGGTGAAGGTTTCAATGATAATTAATTGGGTTGTGTCTAATCCCTTATGTTAGTGCTAATCTATTTTTTCATTAGTGTATGATTAATTATTTATCGATCCTTTTAGACTCTCCATTAATGGTGAGGTTTGTGGGGATTACCTTAGGATCCAGAGGTATTTCTCTCTCCTAAAATTGAATACAAAGTGATTGGGGGTATGGGGTGATGGACAGAAAGAATGGGGAAGGTGGATCGTAGGAAGAAGGGTTAAGAAGATGGAAATTTTAGGGTGAAAATAATAAAATAACTTGGTTGATTTTAATGGTGAGCTTGGAAATTCAGAAAACACAACAATGTTTGGCAAGTCTTAAAGTTTTAATCCTTTTTGGACTTCTAGAATCCTCTACATTTTTTAATTAAGTCTTTTGGGTTTTTTGGTTTATTTTTTTTATTGTGTTGATATAATGGTAAAGATTTAGAGGTTGTGTATGCAACTATAAGTATTTGGACTTCTAGGTGCATACGTAGACCCATTGTGACTATAAATTAATATATTTATTATATATAAACTCATAATAAATGTATATAAAATAGGTGTATAGCGTATGTTTGAATCATTATCATTATGCCATTATTTCATTATTTTCTTATATGAGTTGTGAAATATGTTTCATGCATGAGAGTTTGAAATGATTGCATGTCATATGCATGGTTTAAAGGATGACTATGCTTTATTATAATGGATAAATGTTATAAGGCTGGAAACTTTGTCTTTAAAAATAACGACTGTGTGATCATTTTATTGACTATATTTTGTTAAAATGAATGAATGTTATAAAGTTGGCAATCTCTATGTCTTTAAATATTATGATTGTGTGATCTTTTTTAATGACTATGTTTTATAAAGTGATTTATGTGTGGTTCTTGGATATACATGCATGGGTGTTTGAGTTTTATAATAATTGAGGGTGTTCTCATATGGATAAGTCAAAACATGATTGCGACTAACTGTGTTTGATTTGAATAATCAACTTTATTTACATTATTATTGATTGTATTCTTTTGAGAATGATGTTGGTCGTGGTTTGAATTCATTGGTTGATATTTCCATTTGAGTGAACCATTATTATGTTCTGTGACTTAAAAGGGGCATACAAGTTTTATAGACTTTGTTAATATCTTGATGATATTAATTTCTAGTAACCTTGCTAATTATTCGATTGAAACTTATGGATATGTTAGATTTTTGGGTGTTATTAACTTGGGTTTTGATTATATTTTTATATTGTTTTTATTATAAACCCATATTGTGTTTGAATAGATGCATTGGTATATTGATCATTAGGGTTATATTTTATGTGATCAACTTGTTAAACATTGAACTCTTTATATCATTTTAATTCATCACTACCTATTTATAAACTTTGTTATTGAAAATAAACTGTGGTATTTTCATTTAGCTATGTAGGTAAGTCATGACTTTGATATTTTCTTTTAGATTTTGGGTTATATAATTTTTAACTATTGTATCAATGGAATTTCACTTGAATTCAATATAGCCTTATATCTTTTGTATGATCATAGATCATTTGAATCAATTGTGGAATTCCTTTATATAGTGACTATTTCATGGTTGACTATGTTAGGGTTTCTTTATCGACTGTACACACACACACACACACACACACACGTAATTATATGTACATGTTGTATGATTTCAAGTTTTATGTAACTATGTCATAACTGAAAATTATTTTTTTGTCAACCCTAGTATTGATCAATCAGCTCTTGAATTTCATTGGGTTTTGATTGTTTAGTGATACTTATTATTAGCTTTGTTAAAAGGTGTTCATGTTATAATCATGTCTATGTAAATTATATTTATTATGATAAAATTGTTTTAAGTTTTAGGATTTCACTAAGATGTGTGATTACATAATGATGTTTGTGAGTCATAATATTAATCTAATGTGTTTTGATTAATACTTTGACTTAGACATTTTAAGTTTCTAGGTCATGTTTAGACCTATGACATATGGAGGCACAAATAATCCTTTCTAATATGTTTGTTTAATATTTATTAATTGATTTATATTTTGATTGTGTCATTATTTAAATTGGCTTCATTACTTGTTGGAATGTGTGTATTTTCTCTCCTATACTAGACATGAATATTTAAAAGTATATATTGTAGGCTCAGATGGTTAAGTTTGATTGAGATATTGGAGAGGATTCCAAGTAGGATAATTTTTAAGGATAAATAATGGATCAGAATTAATCCATTCTATATCGTTTGATTTTTGAAGTTAACCATCCTCATTTTTAATCTTTACTTAGATGGTTTAACTATCTTTTCTCACCTTGGAATGATTTTATTGTGTTTTGTGTGTCTATTGTTTGATATGTCTTTTTTCTAGAGATTGATGTGCTCAAAATTAATTATATGTTCCTTGTTACCACAACCACCATACTACTGATGATTGGGGTGGTAAGGGCCACTGATGGAGGGTTCATAGTACTAGTTGGGTGGGTTTGCCTTGATCAACTAGTTCATGTTCGACTCCATGCTTCGATGAATTTGTATGAAAGATGGTAACAAATGTATTTATTGATTTGATTATTTATTAACATGTATATATGGTATAGATTATGGTTATTAATTTTGGTAATTATAATGATCTTGTTGGTTGCTAATGGATATTATGAATAGATTATAGAAAAATAATATTGAAGAGATAAAGTTAATTGTTGGTTGAAGCTCTTATATAGGCACCTTGTATTATTATTGAACTGATCATTTATTCTTTATGATTTGATCAAACTAAAATTGATTGAATATATCACTAGTGTATATATACTAATCCTAAATTGATTCAATAATCCCTAAGTTGCATTTATCTATGTAATGAAATAAATTCATATATGCTTGTTCATTACAATATTAATGATTCATTGATCTAACATTCTTGTATGAGATTGATTCTATCTTATTTTGATTAGTTGTTAGATATGGACATCTTTAAGAATATTCAATGACCTAATAATTATCGATGTCAATTGAATATTCACTTGGGATTTACTTAGATGTTCTCACATTAAATTTAAATCTAGAAATTTATTTTAAATAGAAGGAATGAATTAGACATAAACTATGTTATTATTTATTTTGGGGTTTCCAATATATATATATATATATATATATATATATATATATATATATATATATATATATATAGAGAGAGAGAGAGAGAGAGAGAGAGAGAGAGAGTTGGGTACTTTACATTGGTTCATTGATTTGGCAGCTTGTTTAATTTAAAACGAATAGTTTCTATGGGAATTTAGATAGAAGTTACGTAGTAACTTGCATTAGATGAATGAGTGTTGGTTATATTGTTACTCTTGTTCATAAGTACATATATATGGGGCACTTAACCCTTTTATCAATTCATAAAATTGATAGCTGGATCACAAGAAAAAAATTAACCAAATGATCTTATCATGTACTTCAGATATTTTGGGTTACATGCAAGGTATGTATTTCGTTTATAATTATAAAATATTATTTCTTAAGTTATGTATGTTAAATTATGAAATATGAAATTAAGAAGTAAATGCTTGTGTTATTCGATAAAGGAATTAATATTTAATTCTTATGACTAAAGAATGATCATGCATAATGTTTACTTAGATTATCTACTTGATTAGATACGTGAATTTTAAGGAAAATATAATGTAATCTAGGATGATAAATAATTTATTATATCAATTAATCTATTTGATAAAAACTTAAATTATACACTCATTGTTTCTTTTCTTATTAGCTGTATCTTTTCCATCCTTTCCAATAGCTAAACTTGTTTGTCTAGTTGCCTCAGCTGCTCTACGAAAAACTTTATAAGAGTTCTCTAAGTGGAACCTTTTATTTGGGTTTCACTCATCTTGAAACTAGAATTAACTTAATTGTTCATCAAGTTTAATTCCATGCTTGAATATTATTGTTGAATACTTGTTTGTTAGCTAGTTAGATTATAAATGAATTCTAACACAATTATATCCTTAAGCTTTTATTTATGGAATGTTGTATAAAATAAAAGAGTTCTTTCTTGAGTAGATACCTAATTTAATTTCACTATTACTAGTTGCATAATTTATTTATATATATATAAAGTTAATATTTAATTACTTTAATGCCTTAAACTCTTTTATTATAGCATTGGCTATGCCAATGTAAATAGCTACATAGATTATGGAATGGCAATGTTGTGTAATAACTATGTCATAAACTATTGTAAACATCCATGTTTTATATAAATGGTGTATGAATAGTGAAATGACCTTAAAGGATGAAGGGTGTTGTAACCCAACTGGTGGCACTAAAGAAACTCAAACTTAGTCTATTTTTTCTTATGCTTTAACATAATTAACTACATGAATAAATTAAAATATGCAAGTGTTGAATTAATTTTGTTTGTTGATTTTAAGTGCTTGTTTAATTTATATAAAATGTACCCTAATATAAACCCATGATTAACCTTAATGATAACTTAAGAATAAAAAATTTACCCTTCTCGATTAAACCAATCCTTTAACTTAACCATCCTCGAGCAAGACTAAAACTCACTAAGAAGAGTGAGATATTACCTAGAGTTAAGGACCTAGAAATAGTCCTATGAGGAATTATAAGTACCACTTATGTCACTCGGGACCTATTATTGTATACATACATTGATATACCCCAAAAATATAATCATTATAACCAATAATAAGCTTCCGCATATCACCTTTTGTATGTGTTTACCTCTAGCGAATTGCCTCAGTTCCCCTCCTTCAATTTTAGTTACGTATACATATAGTGCATTGAATGTTTTCATTACATTAGAAAGTATTGTAAGAGGGCATAACACATGACCAAATCATACTCTAATATATTATTCCAAAAAAAACTTAGGGTTATTTTAGATCCCTTGCTAACCCCAATCAAATTTTAGTCACAAAATATGGATTTGATAAGAAAATAATCATAACATTGTGAAATTGTATAAATTATTAAGATATGAATAAACTTATCAATTATTTTTAAAAAATTAAATAAATATTCTAAAAAAAAACCCTACCAACAAAATATGTTCTTTGCATTCATATAGACGCAGATCATGGATCTTAATTCACATCACAATGAACCTATCTCTATCTAATGTTTATCAAGAAATCAAAACAAATTATAAAAAAGTCTCATAAATGGGAAGCTCATATATATACTATATGTTTAAAAATTTCATTAATAGAAGAATTATATTTTCTTAATAACACATTAACTGAACCTCTAAATTCTTACATATTTATTAAAATATAATATAAAAGAGTTCAGTTCCATCAAACATAGAATCTAAATATCTTTAAAAAATAATTATCAACTTGGCAAAAGGTAACAAATTATGTGGTCATTGGCAAGCCCCCATTTCTAATTCTTCATCCCTATAGTATGATCTAATGAGGTCATGCCATGTGTCAGTATCAATACATCACATTTATATTAATTTTCCAAATTAAAATGATGACCATAGATCAAGTATAGAATGGAGGTCTCATTTTGATAGGTGAATTCCTATTGACATAATCATATTTATAAATATATATATTTAATTATTGGTAAACAAAAGTGTTTTGTGAAAAAAGAGCCCAACCCTATACATGAAGCCAACACAAAAGGATTATCATCCTAAATTTTTGAAAAAGATTAAAACAATATAATGTATCCAAAAAATGACACAAAATATATAATTAAGACCCTATTAATTCATTTTCCTTTCTTCGTCTGAGGGTCATGTTTAGAGGTTCCAAATTACCTTAGCCTTTCTTCTACTTTTATCCATGATAGTCCAATATCCTCCCTCCTTAATATAAATTAGGATGGACATTTATAACTAATATGTTAATTTCAACTCTTTCAATGGTGTTTAAATCAAAATATATCTTCTTGAATATGTAGCTATATTATATATTTCTTTTAGTGAAACTCTATTTTCCTTGATAGATGTGGTATCTGTTATAGATTCCTCTTAAAACAAATCTAGATTTTCCTCCTTATTTTCAAAATTACTCTTAGAATCCATGCTCTCACTATCATTTAAAAGAAAACATTACACATGGAGGGCATCCCTCCACTAGGATACCATTTTCTTGTACTTAGAGATGTTACAAGAATTGGCCAGTTGCCTTATTTCAAAATAATTTCTACATGTGAAAGATAAACTTTCATAGTCCAAAGACTGATGCCATACTTGATCCTAAACTTTTAATTACATAAAATCATGAATATCTTTTGATACATCCAAATTTAACAAAATCCAAGCAACAATAGTATGATAGAGATATTTAGAGTTGATAAATAAAAATTTTCCCAATGAATTTCCTTTCACTTTGGAATAAAAATTTGTCCAAAACTATAATGGTAAAAAAGGTAACCTCACCCAAATTAGTCTGAATTACATAACTCAGTGTGTGTGTATAAGGATATAAACCATAACTTGAAATTAAGAATGTTCTTACCCCATGACCAAACGTAGTTCTTAAATAACATATTCATATCCTATAAAAGATTAAAATGGACAACAAAAAAAACCTCTACAATAGAGGCCTTCCATTAATGGCTACCAATTCTCTTTAATCCATCCATTGAGGTCAAGAAGAGTGGGCCAAATATTGGAGAAGTGACATTATTGGAGATTAGTATTTACATTTGGTAAACTAGTACTTACTAGTTGTTTAGTATTGTTACAAGTTTATTTGTAACATATCATATTTGGGAGTGATGTTGTTTTGTAAAAATAATACTTCATGTAAATAGGTTTATTAATAAAAATTGAAATATTCTAGGAGATTTAGTAGTTAGTGGGATTCCTAGATAATAAGATATGATATTTTATATAAATGTATTGTGTTAGATGTAATATTTGGTTAATGGGTAATAGAAGATAATAATTTTTTTTGTGTAAAACTATTTTCTATCTAAGTATTGTATCTTATTATAGTTTACATGAGATAAATCTTGTGTATAAGATATTCAAATACTTTTCATTGGTATCAGAGCGGTATTGGTTTTATGGATGTAATGCATTTTTGAATTTTTTAAGGGTTCATCATTTTAATTTGCAATGCCCCTATACGTGCAAGTTTTCTAAAAAAGTATGTTATTATGATTATCTCTATTTATATGTATTTTTATATTTGATATTCATCTTATAGAAATTAAGTAGATGCATGGAGTTTATATTTATGGAGTCTTATCCTCATGCATCAGATCAACTTTTTCAACTCACTACTCATGGATCAGTTTTCATGGGCTTGGACTTCTCATGATAGGTAGATAAGTTAAGTGCCCAACAAGAGATTTCTCATCTATTTGTGGAGTTTATTGACACTTAGTGTGTCAAATCATTCTATTGGAGTTTTTAAATCATTGAGGAGATCAACCATATAATACTCTATCATTCAATGATTTTGCTCCTAAATAGATCTATTCTAATTTATGCATTCATCTATGATTCATTAAATTTTAATCAGTTTTATGTGTTGATGAGATAGACTATTATAAAAATTATGCATTAAAAATTCAGATTTTCATCTCAGGTTCTAATATGACTATTACAAATTACTCCTAGTGATAGGTTTCAAGCCTCAACTTCCTACAACAAATTTTTACTATCAATATGGTGGATTTCAAGTGGCATTCCTGAGTAGACCTACATAATCATGCTTCATTTATATTTTCTAAGACTTTATTACAAATATTCTTAGATTTGTTCAAGGGTAACATTTATTATTCAAACACTATGCTTAGTACTTTTGCCATCTAGACAAGTTAAAAATCCATTGACCTGAGACTCATTACAAATTGAATGCAACAACTCATCCTTCCTTAGAATGTCTTTACATATTAGAGTCTTCCATGTGTATGAATTAATTTAGTAGGATATCTTTTAATAATATAGTATAGTTTTTTATTGGTTAAAGTCTTTATGTTTTAGTATATGTGTCAATAATAATTGACTATAGTTCGTATAGATATAGTTTTTGTTATAGTGAACTTTTTGATTTATGTCATTTGAATCTTGTATAGTCAAGTTTGAGTCTTTAATTACTTTTCTTTAGTCTTTAGTTTGAAAGTTTGGAAAATTCAAATATTATTTACATTTTGTCTTTTAAAAATAGTTTATATTAGTTTTTATATGATGATATAATTAATATCAAAATGGTCTGAGTCTTTAAAAATGTGTCATAATTTTAAAATTGTCATAAAATTCAAAGTTTCAATTTTTTGGGTTTATTGAAAAAATAAAAATGAGTTGAGAGTTAAAAAAATCATCGAGTCATTTTGTCAAGATTCATATTTTATATTTGAGTCATCATTTTTTAAAAGTGTAAAAAATAAAAAAATACTTGTAAAAGGAAGCATTTTCGGGTGACCCCGACATCCTATGTAGTGTTTTACATTGAAGCTATAATAAATATCTAAGTTTAGATAATTGGTGAACTTAAATAATTGGTTTCATAGCTTGATAAACATTTTCAAGTGACCCTGACATCTTATGTAATTTTTTGGTGAAGCTATAAAACCAATTATGTAAGGTTTTTGGTGAACCTAGAAAACTAATTGGTAAAATTTATTGGTACACCTGCAAAACCAACCAGGTAAGGTTGTTGGTCATAGCCATGGAAAACCATCAATGAGAAGATCATAAGCACATAGAGGTGGCACACTATAATCAGAGAACATGATATTTTTTACCATGTAGAAACTAAAGGGGGGATGTTGGAGATTAATATTTACATTTGGTAAATTAGTACTTACTAGTTTATTAGGGTTACAAGTGTATTTGTAACATATTATATTTTGGAGTGATATTTTTGTGTAATAATAATAGTTCACATAAATAGGTTTCTTAATATCCTATGAGAAGATTTAATAGTTAGTGGGATTCTTAGATAATAGGATATGATATCTTATATAAATGTATTTTGTCAGATGTAATAATTGGTCAGTGTGTAATAAAAAGAAAATAATATATTTTTGTAAAAATATTATCTACCTATGTATTGTATCTTATTATAATTTGCATGAGATGAATCTTATGTATAATCTCTTTGAATACCTATTAGACATATCATTCTTAAGGTATAAAATTCTTCCTCTATCTAATAATTCATGTAACTATTCTCTCTCAAAGGAAATCAAGGGATTAACTTTAGATGATACTAAATGTTTAAAACCCTTCTAGTTGTTATTAGATACAATGGTATCATAAGATTGGTGCACTGTATCCTCCCCTAAATTCATTTCTTGTTTTAGATTTCCACCTTCTGAAAACCTAGTATTTAAATCTGCCCCTTCAAATTTTATCACATTTCAAGATCTACCACCTCTAGTCATATTTGAGTAAGTAGTTGTGTAATTGAATATAGGGCTTTTCCCCTTATTATCCACTATAGAATCCTCCCTTGATTTTGTTGGCATAAATATCCCTCTAAATTTATGAATCTTCCATTTATTTGTATCTTCTCCAATTGATTTATCTCATCCTTCTAAACTCCTAGCATCTCCTCCATTCAGCCACACTAACACTAGAGTAAACCTAATGTTTCTCTCCCCATAGAAGATAATTCTTTATATCTTTATAATTTTTATTGCTTTTTTTAATTTTTCACTTCCATTTATTATATAATTAATATTTTAAATTACAAATAAATAATATTTTGAAAGGGTCCAAATACTTATACAAAGATGAGCTATAGGAAATAAAAACATAAAACTTAAATTAAAATATGGTGAGAAAGAATCCCAACTATAAACATGTTATCCAACATATTAACTAGGTAGAAACTAAATAATAAAACAAAGATACACTAACTAAAACTATTAAGAAATAATAGTACTAAAGATTAGTAACTTCACAATATTCATCTATAAATATTTGTTTATTTATTAGGTTTGTTTTCATTTTTTGTTTTTTTATGTTGGTATATTTTAAATTTTTATTTTATTTTTATTAGGTCAACATTCTTAAGTATAAATATCTTTCAGGATTTGTTTTTAAATGATAGTGTGATGTTAAGATATTTTACCTTTTACAGATAATTAGAAATTTCAAATTTAAACATAAATATTACATATTTTCAAAATTTTACAATTTAAATTTTTTAATATGTAATTTATATAGTTATGTTTATATTTTATTAAATTATTATGTTACACATCTTGGTTAACAACAAATATAATATAAAAGAGTCACAGATCATCAATGGAATATAGAGTTTTAGGGTATGGATGAAATTTTTGATTTTAGGGATGGGAAAGAAAGCTAGAGAGAGAAAATAGTGACCCTTTATCACTATTTTAAATTAAGGGAGATAATAATTACACCTCACAAAGTGAAAAAAATCATGAATGGAATGTAGAATGTTTGAACAAAGATAAAAAATCAAATTTGGGGATGGGTAGGAAAACTTGTGCAATGGTATTACAACTCCAAAGATATAATTTGAAGGATGGGTGATAGAGGGAGAATCCAAAGTATGTACCAGCACTTATGGATACTCAAGGTGATGGAATGATTTATTTAGGGTGGATGGAAGAGAACTCAGATCTCTAAATAGAGTTGTTGGTGTTGATGACTCATAAATTTACACAATATTTGTTGCAGATGTATAAGTTGTTTTAGCTATTGGTTAATATATGTTAATTTATCTTCCTTAAAATTGAAATTTAATATAGATCAAGGTTGACTCATCCAATTTTAAGTAAAATCAATATGGTTTGGAGATTGATATGGAAACATCTATGAAAATGTCTACCAAACCAAAAACAACCATAATCTCCATTGAAAGAGATGATTTTGAACATTTTGTGGATGATTTTTAGGAAAAAATAATCATCTACAAAGCTATATGAATATGACCCAACATGGAGGATGTAATAAATGAACTTAAAAAAATTAATGACCCTGAATACTTTCAAGGCAAAGAAATCAATAGGCACATTACTTTTGAAACAATAACTTGTGTTGATTCATATTGAATGAATAAAATAATTACATACGCATGCATAAATAAACTTTAAATAATAATTTGAGTTTACATGAAAATATCTAAAATCTAAAAAATAAAAATAAAATAAAAACTTGACTTGTTATTTTTAGTAGCTACTATTTTTAGTCAGATTTGCATGCAAGCATGTGTAGCCCTAAAAATCTCTAAAAATATTTAAAAACTAAAATTAACCTATTAGATAAATTTAAACTAAATTTCATGTATAGTTATAAAAATATACAATTTATAAAACTAATAAAACTTGAAAAAATACTAAAATGCAATTTGGGACCCTTAGATGGTCACGTATGGCCTTTTAAAAATATCAAAAAACATACATAACTAGATAGGGAAAGTTATGGATGCACTAAAAATTTTTATATGATCATCTTTTCATGGAGGAGATATAAAAAAAAATATGGATCAAAATTTATGGCCTCCGTAATTTTGGACTCATTTTACACATCATTATCCTCTAGTTTAAAATAACTCAACTCTTACGAGTTGCTCTGATTGTACTCATGTCCTTTATTATTATCAATATTATTCATCTCCCATTCTAAAATATAAGTTTTGTATTCCTTATATATTCATTCCCACTATAACAAATACCTATTATAACTTCCTTTCCTTGTGGTCATTGTCTTCTTATCTAGAACGTGCACTATTTTTTCTTTCTTCATTTTTGTTACCTATTGATACTAATCTAATTATTCATATTCTTCACCTTCACCATATTCTACATTGAAATAATATAAATCCAAAATATTAAATATCATAGAGATATCAAAATTTTGTTGTAAACTCACCTCATAAGCATTACCATTGATTTTATTTACAATTATGCATGGTCCAATTTTCTTGTACTTCAACTTGATGGATGTGCCTTTTTAAAATATTACATTCCTCAAATAAACCATAAACAAATCTCATTCTTTAAATACATTTGACCTTCTTCTGACATCTAAAGTTTCTTTATATTTTCCATTACTTTCTTGTAGTTTTATCCTCACCTATTGCAATTGTTGTATATGTTTTGCAAATGCTTGTGCATCATCACTAACTCATTTTACAATTGGTAAACACATCAAATCTAAAACATCCATAGGATTTTTCCCATAAACAATCTAAAATTCTAATTTTCCTATTGATATATTTACTAAACTATTATATGCAAACTCAACATGTCATAAATCCAAGTCCCATTATTTGGGCTTCTCTCTAACTATGCATCTTAGCAAATTTCCCAAGCTTATGTTTACAGCTTATATATGTCCATCTATTTTATCGGTGGTATACACTACTAAATTCTAGCTTGGTTCTCATATTCTTACATAAAGTGCTCCAAAATTGACTTATAAATTTAGTGTCCCTATCTGATATAATGGTTTTTGGAACACCATGCATTCTCATAACATACTTAAAAATAGTTCTACAACTCTAGTGGAATCATTGGTTTTCTTACATACATTAAACTGAATCATCTTAGAAAACATGTCTACAACCACAAAAATTGAATCATTACCTCTTTGTGTGTTTATTAATCTCAACACAAAATTCATACTCAAAAATGGTCCATGGTCCTCATGGAATTGGTAATGGCATGTAAGCCTTGTATTCTATGAATGTCCTTTAACCACCTGACATATTCTACACCTCAAAACATATCATGTTGCATCTGTATTCATCTTTGACTAAATATACTTCTCCTCCACCAAATCTATGGTCTTTATCTTAGCAAAATGTCCAGCCAAACCACCATTATGCAATTCTCTTATAATATTGTCTCTTAGATGTGTTCCTATAATACATAATTATATCCCTTTGAATATATGACCATCCTGTATAAGACATTCATCATGAATATTACTTAGTTTACCCCTTAATGGATTCCTACACTATTCAATTATTTTTCCAAAATAAATAATAGTATCATATAATTTCATAATAAATTCAAATCCAACTACATCACTCACTATAGTAGTTAATAATGCCACTCTCCTCAATGTATCAACAACCTAATTCTACTTTCTTGATTTATGACTCAACACAAAATTCTCTTCCTACAAGAAATACACCCACTTTGCATGCCTACTATTTAATTTATTTTGAGTGTCCACATAATTCAAAGTCTTATGATTTGTAAATAGGATAAACTCCTTAGACACTAGGTAATGCTTCCAATGTCTTAGTGCTTGTACAATGGAATAAACTTCAACATCATATGTAAAATACTTTGTTCTTACCTCATTCAATTTTTCATTGAAATATTATATTGTGTTTTCTTCCTAACTCATCACAACACCAATACCCACATATAAAGCATCACAATCAACCTCAAACACTTTGCTAAAATCTGTTAATGCTAAAATAGGATTTTCTATAATCTTCTTATTCAACAACTCAAATATTTTTATTGATGCTCTTGTCCATGTAAAATATTTTCCTCTCATACAATATGGTATTAGTGAAACAAGACTACTAAACTTATAAATAAACTTTTTATAAAAAGTTTTTAAACTATGCAAACCGCTTTCTTCTATGCTACTCTTTATAATAGGCCACTCAATAATTTCCTTTACTTTTAATTCATCCTTTCGTACACTATTTATCGAAACTAAAATTCCCAAAAATACCAAATTATATTACATAAACATGCACTTCTTCAAATTTTCATATATCTTATCCTTTCTTAAAAATTCTAATAGCATTCTCAAATTCCTTAAGCATTCCTCTTTAGTTTTATTGAATATCAAAATATCATCAAAATAAACCACCACAAATTTACCAATGTAATCTTGTAGCATTGTATTCACCACCTTCATAAATGTGTTGGGTGCATTAGATAATCTAAATGGCATCACCATCCTCTCATATAAACCATTTCTAGTATTGAATATTGTTTTCCGTTCATCTACTTCACTAATTTGAATCTGATAGTATCTACTCATTACATCAACCTTGGTAAAGTATATGTATCTTGTAAACACATCCATCATATCATCTAAATGAGGTATATGAAATTGGTATTTGATGATAATTTTATTGATTACTCTATTATCCACACACATCCACCACCCTTCATATTTATTAGGAGTTAACAATGCTAGTGTTGCACATGGACTCATGCTCTTCTATACTACACACTTCCTTACCAATTCATTAACTTATTTATTCAATCCAGGATGTTCTATTGGATTCATACTATAAGTTATTTGATTGGGTGGAATTAAACCTAGAATCAAATCAATATTATGTTAAATTTATTTCTTTAGTGATAAACCATATGGTAATTCATTAGGTATAACATATGCTTATTTCAACACTAGAACTACTTCTACTAGTATTTACACCACTTATGTGTCTTCTTTATTTTCTATGAATGTATAATAGAAAATCATCATCTTCATGTCTTTGATAAATTAGTTTTTAGACTGAATGCTTTCAGCCTACTCTTCTTCTTTAAGAGGTAACAAAACTACATTCATACCACCTTTATAAAAAGTATGTGTTTTTTCTCCATCATAAATTATTTTTCCATAAAATTATCATATCCTTCCTAATAATACATCACATATATCCATGGGTATAACATCAAACCATATTTCATCCTTATAATTTTTTTCTATATAAAACTTGATTAATTAAATTTTATCTACTGTAACTTTGTTCCCTTTCTTAAACCATGAAATCTGATAAGGATTAGGATGTTTTTCACGTTACAGACCTAGTCTCTTAATCATGTCCTTATAAACCATATTTTCATAACTACCAGCATCTATAATTAATTTTCATATCTTACCTCATAAATTACACCTTGTTTAATTTTTTCATATCCATGCATCACCACCTTCCTTATTTTGCACATGTTTTTCCTTTGAGTAATCATTTCCCTTCTCATCATGAGATTTTGTAAAATATCCGCTACTGTAAATATAGTATTTTTATCTTTTATCTTAGCTTCAACTAAATTCACTCTTGGGATCATCTTGCCTCCTTTCTTGATTTTGATAATATGAATACTCAAATTATCTATTCCCTTCTTCTCCACACCCATACCAAACATTAGATCTATGCTGATTAGGAAACCATCCTCTAGCACCACCATAATTTTATCTTCTCTAAAACCCTTTTCCTCTTTATTGGAATTGAGATCCTTATTCATTATCTTCTTACCTTTATGGACCACATGATGATTCATCTATAATGGGATAAAACCCACCTGTAGTTGTATTGAATCCACCTCATCTACTTATTTGAGGGGATTATCCTTTTATTCTACTAATAGATGTCCTTCTAAAATTCTATTAATTTTTTTATTCTACATTCAAATATAATTGATAAGACTCCTCCATGTAAAGTATTCTATGCAGGCTCAATTCATATTGAATAAAAAACTTCAAACTATTTACATACATTGAAACAAAATGTTCTAAAATGTTTCATCATGCTCCACTCATATGGAAATATTGTAAAACTCATCTGTATACTCTTGTATATTGTGATCATTTTGCCTTAAACTCTATAATCTTTTGTATAGGGTCTGTGCATAGTCCAAATGAATAAATTTATCCCTTAGCTTCTTATCCATCTTTTTCCATAAGTTCATATTCTATTTACCTTTTATTTATCATTATTTCTTCATGTGATCCCACCAAATCATTACATTACCCTTTAATTTTGTACACACATTTACTTTCTTGTCTTCTCTCATAGTTTCCATTCAAATAAATCTCTATGTTATTCATCCAATCTATCAACTCCTTTGTTTTTAAACTTCCTCCATAATTTGTAACATCAACCTTGATTTCTTCATTCCTTCCCTCTAAATCTCTAACCATCATATATTCTATTGATAGTGGTTTTTTCTATTATTCCTCCTCTTCTATCATTTATTCTTCATAATATATGTCTTCATCTAATTCATAGTATGCTATTAATTATATTTGATTTGAAACAATTGTGGTTAATGGTTCTACTTGCCTCTGTAACTCTTGCATAATTTTGTTCATCAAATCAATTCCTCCTCATTCCCTTACCATCTCTTACACCTCCAATATTTTAACTTGCTCTAATACCAAATAATGAACCTAAATACTATCAATGTATAGAAATTAACAGGCAAAATACTTATGAAATAATAACCTGTATTTATTTATATTCAATGATTAAAATAAATACATACACATGTATAAATAAAACTAAACTTAAAATTTTATTTTACATGTAAAATTTAAAAATCTAAAAACTATAAAAACTTGACCTATTTATTTTAGAAGCTACTAGTTTTAGTAACTTTTGCATGCAAGCATGCATGGCCATAAAAAAACTCCAAAATGTTCTAAACACTCAAATTAATCTATCATATGAATTTCAACTAAATTTTACATCTGGTTACAAAAATATATAATTTATAAAAATATAAAAATCTTGAAAAAAATACTAAAATGCATTTTCAGACCCTCATATGGTTATGTGTAACCTTTAAATTTTTTTTTAAAAAAACGTCCATAATTAAATATAGTTTCACTTGAATTTTCATGATGGTCATTTTGGCACGAATGAGATCTCAAATGAATTTATCTATCAAAAGTTATATCCTATGGAAGTTTAGACTCATTTTTGGCATAAAAAATCCCTTGATAATTTACAAATTATTTTTTTCCATAAAAATTTCATTGTGGTAACCTTTTCCCATCCAAAACATATAAACATTATTTTAAAATATATACATACCAAATTATTAGTATTTAAGGTTATTTTTATTAGGAAAAAGACTATTGTTTTCAACTCACGTACATAAAATACAAATGTCATTCCTGTGTGCGTTAATCTCTACACCCTCCCTATTGAGTTTTGGAGAGTGATATTTTTTGAAAAAATATAGGAGTATATTGGTCAATACCTTTACATGGATGAGGAAACAAAGAGATATTTAAAATTAATAATAACTTGACTAAATATAGAATAAGTGTCTTTTGATTGTTTTAGTTCCATAACCAAAACATTTATTCCTTTAGTCTAAAAAGGGCATTTGGATCCAACTGATTGAATATGATAGTTTCATATTTTGATGATTTTGATGTCAAAAAATAGATCACTTCAATATTAATTTCTTGGATGGATACATAATAAAAGTACAAAAATATATTCCTAGGTTCTTTATTGTGTAACCAGTACATAAAAGGAAAGGTTTTCAGTTTATTTTTTAGATTAATAAAAGATTTGTCTTCCTTGTGAGATTCATCATAAAATAGTAGTTTATTAGTAATCCATTAAAAGTAATAACGTATAGGATGAATAATTAATAATTTAGATAATGTAGCATAAATTATTGTTTAAATAAGGAGCCCTTGTAATATGGATGTGGAGGCTTCCAAAGATACACTTGGTAATGAATAAGTAATTATTTTTTATATGGACCCTTATCTGGAAGATGCAATAAATTATGATATGTAAGTTTTTTTTTAAATATAATTTGTGACAAATCAAATATATAAAAATTAATTATGCAATCATAACCTGACCTACCTAGTTAGGTGATGTAAGTAGGCCCATTCTAGGTCTCTTCAACTAGGTCTTCTATGTCTCATTGAGGCTTTGTAACCTTATTATACCAATAAAATTATTTAATAAATTATTTATTATACTAACCCTATTTAATATTATTAAAATATTATTATAATCTCATCAAATTTGTCTCATACTCAAAATTTGATCTTTGATCTCTTATTCTTGAAATAAAACAATACACACATACTTACTAGACTTTTCTTTATTAGGTTTGTAACCTCCTTACATTCAATATTTATTAATGATATATAATATACCTTAATTATATTCATATCCTCCTTATTATGGTTCTTGTACTCATATTAAATATATATAACTTAAGATACATTTCTTCTTTGGTTTTAAATCTTGATCAAGACTGGTAATAGGGTCTTAGACTTCAAATTTCCAAACCTATAGACTATGTTATTTTTATGTTTAAAAAAAATATAATTTAAAAAATATTATGACTACCTTAAATATATCATAAAAACCTAATTAACTTGTCTAACATATTTTATAAAAATTTATTAACTCTCCTGCAAGAAACTAAGAAAACACAGACCTCTTTAGACCTTATCTAGGTTTGTTAACTGATTAACTTATAATAACTATCACTATAGGATTATTTTAGATCTAAAATAAAATTTAAAACATAAAAAGTATTCTATTATACCTCATAAATAATTTTCAAGTAATTTTTCTAAGCTATTTTCTTGTAATGGTGATTTTAGAGCTACAAATAAGGGGTTTTAGACCATGTTCTAGGAATGCAAGTCTGAGTTTTAAAAATAACTTCCACACCTATAATATTCACACCTTTAAATAAAAATTTATAGGTCATAAAAATAATATTCAACATTAATAAAAATATTCTTATCATTTTAGTATTTAATTTAAAATTTATGGACTTTTTAGTCTTCCTAAACCCTTTTAAAACCATCACCTACAACTTTGTTGACTATATTTTAGCAATATATCTCTTTGTAGGAACCCTCAACTCATTAAAATAGTTTTAAACATTCATAAAAATAACCATACACCTATATACCAATTTTTATAATATTTTAAGTGTTCATTTTCATGTTGTGAAGGTTTTAGTGCTCCCAAAACGCTAGTTTATGTGTGCAGGCTGAGAGCTCTCAAAAATGGATAATTTATTTTTTTTAGAAAATTTTAAAAGTTTACCACCTAAATTTATCCTAACCTAAAATTATATTCCTTTTTAAATAACATATACACCTTGAACAATCCTTTAAAATGATAAAAATAATTTTTTTCTTGACTGTAAATGGACTTTTTAAGATGGTATCCCTTAAACTATGTTTACATATCCATGTAGTTTAAATATCATCATAAAAGTGTGAATAAATATAAATAACAAAAAATATCATTTAATTAAAAATTCATAATGGTAAAAATCATGAAAAATTATCCTTTTATTCATATGTCTTCTAAAACTAATACATAGACCCTTGCAAACTATAATAGAATTATACAAACAATACACATGGAAGCCTATAACATGCACCATTTCCAATCTATCCATTTTTTATTATATGATAATATATATCCACACTATTATATTAAAATCAAAATCATCTTATTGCATGTTTCTACCTATTTCATCTTGTTCCATCTTAAGAACTCATGCCAAAATCCTCTCTAATGTACAACCTACTAACTAATTATTTAACATATAACCTTGAATGGGTATATATAAATATTAATAACAACTCCTAAGAAATATTTTACCACTTTACCTACATTATCATGTCCTTATATGAGATTAAAAGATGATAAAACACTCTCACTTAACACTTACAAATTCAAAAATTTGAAAATATAGTTTTGGCAAGAAACTAGAAAACTCATCAGGATGACCCATAACAAAGAGTGATGAAGTATGAAAAATATTAAAAAAAATTAAACATGACCGTTTAAGTCTACCTAAGAGCTACTAAACCAAACATTTATCTATAAAACCAAATTTTACATTAGACTTTATGATGATCCTACATCAAACTCCCCAAGGCAAAAAATTTGAGATCTAAGTCAAATCAAGCTCTTCCTTGTCTTCCAATTATTATTTTTATTACCTCTTTATCTTCCTCATATACTTCTATATTTATTTATATTTTCATTTAGTTATCTTTCTATTCTACTTTCTTGTTGATCTTTTTTTCAAATTTTCTCTTTCCTTGTCTTACTTTGTTGTATTAGTAGTTCAACTCATATTAGATTCACACTCCTTTGTAGATTTTTTATTTTTATATCCTCCATTAATACTATTTATATATTTCTTTTTTTCATAATTTTACCCTAAATTCCATTTTTCAATCATTATTACTACTCTTGCTTTACAACCTCTTCCTCTTAAATTTATTAAGGCATGTTCATTTACTTCATACTTGTCTATTCCTTTGGTAATTTTTTTCATGCAATCTTCATGGGCTTGAAATAATGAATAAAACTATACCAATACACAAAATATGGTTATCAAAAAATTAATGTATTCACATTCATTTTATCTTTTTGGTTTTCTTATTGTAGCTTTTTGATTTATAGTTTGCTCTCCATGTAACTTTATTTTCCTATTCATCCATTGCCAATATGAATTTATTTCCTTGACTTTTTCTTAGACTGATATTATCCTTCATCAAACTTGATTTCTTCTCCAAATTATCTTCTTCATGGAGAGTTTTATTGTTCTACTCATTTATTTATTCTACCTTAAACTAATGTGTTTTACTTCTTTGATTCTTCATATTACAATGGATTATTTCTTGTTTGTGTATCTCTATACCCAAATAAATAACATTCTCAATATAAATCAACTCGTATTTGGGAGACTGAATGGTCTCTTTAAGGATCTTATGATTCTCCACATCTTCTTTCTTTTATATACCTTTCTTAAATTCCTTCTAAAATTATCTTTTAATCCTTCCATATTTTTATGATTCTCATCATTGGCTTCATTCTGCCTCTTTAGTCTACCTTAATTTTGTGACCTAGTCTCATTCATGGTTTTTTCAAATATTCCTTCTTAATCCTTTTGCCTTCATGTTGGCCTAAAATCTGCTATCTTTCCTTTTTATTTCTCTTAAATTTTCTCTTCAATACAACTCTCTTCATCATAATTCTTTTCTTCCCTTGAACTCTTGAGTATCCATATTTATCTCTTCATATCATTTCATTATTATATGCATAGCTTCCTCCTGTCATCTATTATACATCTGCCCATGACACCGCTTGTTATTTTTTCACATAGACTTTTCCATATTTCTCTAATCTATTACTTGTGTTGTAATCTATTTACAATGCCTTTGGTAACTTTTTTCATGTTTTTCATCTCCATTGATTGTTTCACTTGATCTTACCTCCTTCACTATCTTCTAATTTATACTTTGGTCTTATCTCAATTCAAATTCTTCATAGTTATTTCCTACCTTTAAATCAATAATATTCACCTCCTCTTTCATGAGTGAGAAGTAAAAATATGTCCTAATATTTTCTAGCATCAATGTGAAATCAGTAATAATCCTTAAATAAAGATGGGAAAGAACTAGTAAAATAACATTGATGAGTGAGAAGTAACAATCAAAACTCAATCATCAATGGAAAAAGTATATGAAAGAAAAAAAAAAAAAACATTGGTGAGCGAGAAGTAACAATCCAAACTCACTCAACAATGGAAAAAAATTATTGAAATTGAAAACAACATTGGTGAGTGAGAAGGAATAATCCAAACTCACTCAATAATGGAAAAAGTACAGAAATATAGAAATGGATGTAGTTTTCTAAAAAATGAATGACAATGATTTTCTTTCAAATTAAACCAAGGAAATTATTTAAATGTAAAGCAATGGTGTAAATAAAATAATACATAGTCACTTAAACTTGTTGTTTTGTTTTAAAGATAGATAAAACCAAAAAAAGTGGTGTTAGCATGTTTCAAGATATGAAAAAGAGGGATATAAAAGTGGGGAAACAAATTTATAATAAAGTTTTCCTATCAAGGGGAATGAAATGTGTGGTGGGGGAGATGTAGGAAAAATCAAAGTAGAGAAAACTCTTTATCAAATTCAAGACACTAAAGTTAAGTTTATCAAAAAATGAGGAATTTTGACATTAATTACTCTGAAGAACTTATCCTAATCACACAAATATTAGGTTATCAAATGGAGTATGAATATCATCCTATGAAGGTTACATGGATGAAAATTAAAATGGACCTACCTTCCCATAATATGTTCCCTATTTCTAAGGACCCTTTACAGAGCCATTAGTCAACTATGAAGATTGGGTACTTATGTGAGAATGTAGGTAGCACTATAGATTTTTTAATTATCCTATCTCAATCTACTAGCCTACTACACCCTAATGGACTTTGGCTCTATATGAGGCCAGCTGTGGAGTTTAAGATTTGATTCGAGATAGGAGATGTGTTATGAATCATGTATTTTGGTGTGATGTTGAATTTTTGATTTGTATATTGCCTTTTGATCATTAAATTTTTTTTAAATGATTTTCCTTTTAACATTTGATGGATTTTTTTATGCCTCCTCCATACGTATTCAGAGAAGCAAACATGGGTGTTAAACATGACTATCATTTTAAAAATTTGGACTTGGTGGCTAAGAAAGAAGACTTAGAGAGCATGATGTCTAAGAGTCTTATTTATTCATGATAAATAAAAGTGTTATCTTTAATTCAAACATGTTTTATCTAAAGTAGAATGAAATGAAGGGAAATCAAGGGTAAATGAACATGAAATAATTTGATTACTAAAAATTGTAAAAAATGTGACAATGTGAAAATGGATACATTGATAGGTAAATATTATTCTTTATCATAATAATGTATGTAAGTGTAGGGGGAAATGATCAAATGATTTATTTTTCAAGTTTTATCCATAAAAAAAATAAAAATCGGGGTTGAGAATATAGGATCATAAAGTTATAACCATTTTTAAATATTCTAAAAATAACACTTCGTTTGCAAAAAAAATATAAGAATATGTAGATTTTTAAAGTAGATTCGGGTCTTATCCATGGTCTTACATTGCAATTCAAAAAATAAAGAATAAAATGAATTTTTTTTGTAAAATAAAAAAATTTCGATCAAAAGAGAAAAAATATGAAAAATTGATCTATGAAGGAAGGTATTCATGGGGAAAATTAGGTCCCATCCATGGTATTACAATGAAACTCATGAATTAAAGAAACCAAAGGAAGGAATTAAGGTTTGTGCATAAAATATACTGCTAAAAAGGTGAGATTATTGGAAAAAGTCTTGCAAGAAGTGTTAGAAGGAAAGTATATAGAATTATGAAAAATAAGGGAGATATTTAAGAAAAATATTTCTTCAAAAATTACGCATTGGTGTGTTCTTTAAAAACATGGCCTTTATTAGTTTGTAGACAATAAATACTAGGAACAAGAATGTCTTTTACTAAATAAGGGACCCACCATTTTTGGGCATATTTTCCTTCTTTATCATGGGTTTAGTCTAATTTATGGACTAGATCACCAACCTCAAATATGCAAACTTTGACCTTTTTATTATGTTTTTTGGCAATGCAAGCCTTGTATTGATGGTTATATTGTAAAGTGGATGAATGGTGTTCATCAAGAAACTCTAAGGCATGAAGATGAGCTTCACATAATTATTCATTAGGAAAGATACCTTCAAGAGATATACATAAAGATGGGAATTTGAATTCTAATGGTAAGATAGATTCAAAACCATATAGTAGTGAGAATGGTGTTTCCCTAGTGTCAATACATATGCAGTATTGTATGCCCAAAGTATAGGATATAAATTAAGGTGTTAATTAGTGTGAGTTTCTCTAATGGTCTTTTGTTATATTTTTTTAAGAATTTTGTTAGTGGCCTCTACTTGGCCATTACATTATGGATAGTAAGGTGTGGGAAATTTTAAATTTAGCACATAGCTAATTCATGTCCTTCTTTTTTAAATTGTCACCATTATTAGAGATGATAGTATGGGGAACTTCAATGCAAACAATGATTTGGTTAAGGATAAATTTAGAAATATAGTTTTCCAAGACATTGATGAGATGCATGGATTTTAGCCTTTTGGTAAAAAATTTAGTAGCAGTAATGATAAAACATGACCATCTTATGATTGAGCTAATTTACCAATGAGATATAAACACCATATAGAGAATGGCCAAGGAGACTCCACTATTTGGAGATCAACTAGTCATGAGAGGACTAATCATCATGAAGTTGGCAAGTATTACATTTTTTGGAAAAATCAATAGCATCATTTTCTAAAGTAGGCCAAAAGTAACCCATACATAAGCATTTGTGTGTTGTATCATGTCCACCATAATGACCACTACAAATCCCTCCATGTGATTGTTCAAGGAGAGTAAGAACATCTTATTACATCATATAGAGGAATATAGTACCTTCTACATTATAGTAATAAAGGGTGTGATATCAAAAAACATACTTAAAGGCTTGTTTACATATTCCATTATTTTAATGAGAATCCATGTCTAGAGGGTAGGTTTGATGTTCAAGGAACTTTATTATGATTTTACACCATGGGCTTTGTCAAATAGTGATTACCTCAATGTGATAAATTAGTGAATAGTTTGGTCAGATAGAAGAAGGTGAATTTATTATTTGGATAATAAATTAATAATCATTAAGTACTGATGAGGATGAAATAGAGATGCTGAAGAATTAAGAGAATCAACTATGGAATTTTGATCTATTGGAATTGGCTCAATGGTAAAAGAAGCAAACTATTTGGCAAGTGTGGTATCCATTTGATGATATGCAATTATGTTTTAAATTTTACATTTATAATCACCATTAAACTGGTGGAATATAAGTTATGAGTCACCCAGATCATATAGATATGGGATATCTAAGTCGAGTGCTCATTTCATGCCTAGGATTAGAGCCTCATAGTTGGACATGTTATTAGTGAAATCAATAGTTTATCTAAATACCAAAAGGATGATCTTAACATGTGGTTTTGTTAGAATAAAACTTGACCCAACTCCTTGGAGGCATTTGGTTCCATCAAAGCAGAGGTTCTAAGTGTCTTCATGCAAATCAATGGTAACTTTAAGGAGTTCTTTAATAACTACTTTGGATTATAGTATCGATAATGATATTGGTATCTTATTGATTTTTTGACTCTAAATCAATGGTAAAATTATATAAAATAATCTTTAAGATAGATAGTCTATTTGAGACATTCAATATAAAAAATGTTGTTATCAAGGAGATTATCTTGAAGGTGATTTTTAGCTAGTATAGTTGCCATTGCAAGTTAGCTGGCAAGGACTTTCCCTTTGAAATATTTTTGTGTGATAATTCAAAAGTAAAATTCCATCAAGAGGACCATCCATTTTCCAATTCTATCTAGGAATTATTTGGAGAATAAATGACAATGTGAATCAGAGTGGATAATGACATAAGTGGTTTGATAAAACATATAGTGATGGAGATTTTTTGCAGCAAAATAAATAGCATGGCAATCATGCTATAGTTTATTATAACATTTTTCATAGTCAATGTGGCCTTGAATGATGTAATAATTAGCATACTCTATTACTGGTATCATATTTTGGGAAAGTGTTGCCCTAAACTAATATAGGGGTAGAGGAGCATATAATATTAAGGGATGGTCATTTGAAGGTGGTTGAAGAATGGGAGGATGGAACAAATATTATTTCAGTTATCAAAATATTTTTAGTGTGAATTTTTCCATTCTAAGTAATTGCCTTATTTGAGAAGAGAATTTATAGAGGACATATGATAATCTATATATTGAATAAATCATTATATTGCCTTGAGATTTTGAAGCAACCCCAAAAAATTTGGAATTAATTTATCAAAGTATGCTTTTGGATGACATGCATGGCCCAAGATCTTGCATGCTAGTGCAAGCAATGTCCCCTCAATATACTTTAAGTCCAAAAAACTAGAATTGAAGGAGGATATCTAAGATAAAAAGGTAGGGGTAAAAAACTTACTAAGGATTCTATGGGGAAGTAGGTTGCCTGAAAGCTAAATTATGGGTTTCAAGGTGTATCAGTGTACAAGTACATGGATAAGTCATGTGAACCATATGTGGCACAAAATATTCTTCATAGGACCATTTATAAGTCCTTATCCCTTGATAGATATCTCATTCCCCTCATTAGATTTTGGTTCCTCTTAAGGATGGCTAAAAGGTTACTTATTAACCCAACTAGAAAAATATAACTTTACATGCAATGTTACCCATATGCTTTCAACAAGATTATGGGATGAAAATAAGACCTAATGTTATTTTGATAATTAGGTATAATTTATAGAATACTAATCATAAAGTAACAACTAATAATTAATTAAAACACATGCATCTTTATATCAATCTAATCAAGCACATAGTAGAACTTATCACTACATAAAGAGAATACAATTATGAAAAGGAATGAAAGTTGAAGTATCATAAGCAATTATTGGGTGATACTAGCTGAGGTTACCAAATTCCTCATGGCTTAGAGTCACTGCACCATTGCCAACTTATTTTTTTTTTAAGTTCATAAGTTTTCCAATTTACTAGGCATGAATGCCACTATCTGAATAATGAATAATAGTATGATTTATGATCAACTCCATTATTTATCAGATAATAGATAATGATCACCCATAATTGGATCTATGCAAATGATATGATATTGGTATATAGCTAATGTGATTTTGATTAATAACAGAAAGGAATTAATGTAAATGGAAAGTTTGTTACAGCCAAATATATATTCCTCAATCATCAATTATTCAATACCATTATAAAGAAAATAGATAAACATTCATCCCATCCAAATTTCACTCATTTCTCAGTTATTTTCTAGCCATAGACCAATAATACAGGTAGTATTAGAATGTGAATTGAATTTCCAACCATATAATTATTTAATAAAACTATCAATAACATTAAACATCTAGTTCTTATCATTTCCTACAATAGGAATTTACTTACATGATAAACCAGCTTCATGTAACATCATTCCATGTATGAAAATACATAATTGAGTGATACATTTTCAACATGAACAAGTATAGAATGTATACGAGTGTTAAGAGTTCTCCCACATGAATTATGTATCTAGTATTCATACTATCAGCAAGTATTCCACTCAAACAATAATTTATAGCCATATATCAAATTAGTGGAACCAAAATAAAAAATCCATTTAGGAATCTTTTTCAACATAAATGATTGAACATGCCATGATACAACAAAATACATTCATTTCCATCTAGTAAAAAAGAAGATCATATGCACACTCAACCCATAAGAATTAAGTACAACATATATATTCAAACTCATTTCTTTCATATAACATTAAGCATGAAAGAATACAATATCAACATATTCTATTTCATACTAAATGTAATTTATGATCACTTTGTTCATCATAGCATTCCAATAAGTCTAACCATTCATCTACATGTTTGCAATTCATTATAGGAATTAATACAACTTATACAAGTACTATGTAACCCTTAGTATATTTGTAAACTCATAATTTTATTCATTTTAACA
>JARHVA010005790.1:987500-1101064 GCA_037957365.1 Torreya grandis | reverse complement strand
TATGAGATAAAAGACACTACTTATGATTGCACACTCACTGGCCCTCACATAATATTAATGATATTTCCTAGTTTCCCTACTAATCGATATGCCATACACTATTTTCCCCATTTTACATATGTTTCCATTCACTCTCTAACAAGTTATGTCAATGTAATTCATTGACCCTCATTTCTCAGATAGCCTATCTCTCTTTATCTTCATGTAGGTAGGTCAATAAATTCCCATCCAATAAATTTCATGACCTTTATTCCATAATGACATATCCTACCTATCTATATCCACTCAAAAATCTAACTATCTGGCTTTTGATCTCTGAAGTTGTCCAGGAAATAACATCCTTAATGGAACAATGAGTTTACCATTTAAAATCAACCTTTTATTCTTAGATATATAATATAGGGCTACCCTACCTATATCAATATTGCCATATCCTATTCATGGTCTAAGTTGTCATGTTAACACCATTCTATGAAGTGATATTCCTATATCATAACCATGTTATTCTTGGTGGTGCCATTCCCATCTCATAATAATGTTATTCATGGTGGGTTATAAAAAGGATTTAAAACATATTCAAGCTAAATACTTAAATAATTAATGGTATTTTTTATCAATGGGTTGATTGATTTATAAAAATGGCTTGCCTATAGCATGTGGTCTATATCATACTTGTATTAATGATACAATCACTCATACATGACATCTACAATATACCTAGTATTATATGTAGGTATGTGGTTACTCATACATGACATCTACCAATAGTCATGATATAGTTACTCATACCAAATATGAATGGGGATAATTTCTCTAGTACACTTCATTCAAAATAAAAGGAATCAAAACACTAATAAAGAGTCATCCTCAGAATATACCATTCATTTCAAAATGAATGTCTAATAGATATTTCAATACATACATTCCTCAATTCCAATCTCATGCATGCATGACCTAATCGCTTCATTCTAGACTCGTATAAAATAGAGTCATATTATATAATTACAAACTCATATAGGAAAACTACCACTAACACAACTATTACCACAAGTATTATTATTTAGGGTGTAGGGGGAGTTCATTCAAACCTTATTTTCTTAGGATAATACTAAAATCACTCATATCACTATCTCCCACTCCCCAAACCATATTGAGAGAAGGGGGTCAAACACATGAATACCTGAAGTTGATGTTCAACCATATATATATATATATATATATATATAAAATTATAATTATAATTATAATTATAATTATGTGGTTGAGTGTTATATATATATAAAGGGGGTCAAACACATGAATACCTGAAGTTGATGTTCAACCATATATATATATATATATATATATATATATATATATATATATATATATATATATATATATAATTATAATTATGTGGTTGAGTGTTATCTATATATATATACATATATATATATATATACATGTATATATATACATATATATATGTGTATATATATACATATATATATATATACACACACATATATATATATATACATATATATATATATACATATATATATATATATATATATATATGTATGTATGTATATGTATAGATATATATATGTATACATATACATACATATATATATATATATAGTGTTATCTATGACAAGTACTTAATAGTTGTAGTACCAATCAACATATATAGTATTAAGAGGTTGAGTGCTCTCAATAGTAATCAATAGTAGTTTAGTACCTCTTGACTCCCTCTCAATCTTAGTATTCTAAATTAAAAATTTAGAATAACATCATCTCTCAAGACCTCTATGAAATCCTAGACCTTTCTATTAATATTCATAAATATTTCAAATTCAAATCAAATCCTAGGCCTATATTAAGTATATCATGGGCCCTTTTGAGGATATCAAGATATCAAGTTATGCAACTCAAATCCTAGGCCTTTCCACAACCAATCATCAAGTGAAAAAGGAACTTTTAGATAATGAAATACAAAATTCCCTCCATCTATAAATACTTTGGTGTATCCTCATAAGTGTAATTCATGGACTATTATTATGTGACATGATCCTTGGAGATCCACCACCAATCCTTCATCAGTCCTCATCATCCATCATCATGCCTATTCACTCCCTAATCATTCATCATCATTCCTCATCACTCTCTCATTGACCCTCATCAACCTTCATAAATCTTCATCATCTATAATGGAATTACCATTGGTTCTCATCATCTTTTATCATCCCTAGTCATTACCTTAGCCCTCATTATCCCTCATAATTCCCAATCACTCCCTCATTAGCCCTCATCATTTCTAATTTCCCCTAGTCAATACCTCATCAATAATCATCAACCATCATTATCCCTCATCCTCCATAGTCACTCCCTCATCATTCATCATTATCCCTAATAATCCCTAATCACCCTTGATCATTCCTAAGAACTACATCATCAACCCTTATTATCCCTAATCATACCTTGTTGACATTTGTCATCCATTATCATATATAATAACTCATTTATTATCCCTCATTTTCCCTCATCATACCTAATCACTCCTTCATTTTCCCTCATCATTCCTCATCTCCCCTAATCAATCCCTCATCAAACCTCATTTTCCCTCATCATCCTAGTCATTCCCTCATCATCGCTCATCATTCCCAATAATCATGAATCATTCCTAAACATTCCCTAATGAGGCCTCATTATCTCTAATCAAACCCTAATTAACCTTCATTATCTCTCATAATTTTTAATCACTCCATCATTGTCCATTATTTCCCCTCACTATTCCTAATAAATCAATCATCAACTATAATCATCCCATATTGTCCTTAACCACTCCCTCATTATCCCTCATCATCCTTCATCATCTATAATCAAAACCTTATCAACCCTAATTATTCTTCATCATCAATAATCACTCCTTAAAAATTCCTCCTCATCCCTCATCATCTCTAATCATTCCCTCATCATCCCTCATCAATCCTAGTCACTTTTTTCACTATCCCTAATCATGACTAATCACACCTTTCTCATCCCTCATCATCCTTAATAACTCCCTCATTTGACCTTATCATCCCTAATAACTACCTCATCAACCCTCATTATTTATCATCACCTTGAGTCATTCCCTCATCATCCTTTATTTTCCCTCATCATCCATAATCACTACCTCATAAGCACTCAATGTCCCTTATAATACGTAATCAGTCTATCATTATTTATCATCATTCTTAGCCATGTTGTCATTGTAACTCATCATCCCTTATCATCCTTAATCACTCTTTCCTTATCCTTCATCATCCATAATCACTCACCCATTATTCCTCATCATCTCTAATCAATCTATCTCAACCCTAGTCATTACCCATCATCCCTAGTCACTCCATCATCTCTAATTAGTCCCTCATAATCCTTCATCATTATTAATCCTACCTAACAACTCCCTCAATGATTTTAATCATCCCTCATTATCACTAATAACTCCATCATCAACCCCCATCATCTTTCATGGTCCTCAATCACTCCCTCATCAACCCTCAATCATCCCTCATTGACCCTAATCACTCCCTCATTGGCCCTAGTCACTCCCTCATCAGCCCTCATTACCCCTCATCATCCTTAGTCACTCCTTCCTTATCCCACACTATCTTAGTTTCTCCCTCATTATCCCTCATCATCCCTCATCATCCCTAATCACTCCCTAATTGACCCTCATCATACCTCACTATCCATAGTCACTCTTCTATCATCCCTCATCCTACCTAATCACTCCTTATCAAGCTTCACCATCGCTAGTCACTCACTCATTATCCCTTGTCATGCTTAATCACTCCTTCTTTATCCCTTATTATCTATAATAATTACGTCATTGACCCTCATCATCCATAATCACTCCCTCATCATCCATAATCAATCCTTACTCTTTTTTCATTGTACCTAATCACTCCATCACATACCTTGATGGTGGGTGTAATGGTGGCCCACTTGTGCCCAATTGGATTATATTATAGTTCTTCATTTTTTTGACTCAACTAAGTCTCTCAAAGTAACTATTCTTACATTCATCTTCTTTCACTAAAATAATGAACTCTTCTCTTTATAAATCACTTTCAATTGTGGTTCCAAAATATTTCATTCAATGAACAAACAACCCATATTTCATTTAACTAAGGCTCAAATCAGATCTTAGATCTTATTTGTAGTCATATGAAATTGTGATTATTTGATTTATTAACAATTATTTGAAAAATACTTTTATATATATGGTAGTCATAACTATATCTATTTGTAAATCCTCTATTTAGTTATGTGGTAGTTATGTATTCTTGTGTGTAGCATTTTCTATGTATATGAGCTATGAGGCATTCCATTAAAGGACAAATTGAATGATAAAAAAGTAATAACACTCTTTCATATATAGTAGAGTCTAATCTAGAAACTAGGTTTAATGATTATTCCACACCAAAATATCCATCCATTACCACACGCACACACACACAAAGGGAGGGAGGGAGGGAGGGAGGGAGAGAGGAGAGAGAGAGAGAGAGAGAGAGAGAGAGAGAGAGAGAGAGAGAGAGAGAGAGAGAGAGAGAGAGAGAGAGAGAGAGAGAGAGAGAGAGAGAGAGAGAGAGAGAGAGAGAGAGAGAATGGATGGATATTTCATTATGTAATAATCATTAACCATGGTTTCTAGATCAGACTCTGCTATGTATGAAACTATGCCCTTCCTTTTTTTCTCATTCAATTTATCCTTTGATGGAAATACTCATAGCCCCATACACACACACACACACACACACACACACACACACACACACACACACACACACACACACACACACACACACACACACACACACACACACACACACACACACACACACACACACACACATATTAAACACACACACACACATACACATACATAAGGGATACATAATTGGAATTATGTGATTCAAAAACCATGAGTGGTTTCTTATGACAAGATAAATAAAGATATGTTCTTATCCTCTCTATGGTGTCGATGTAATTATATCATTGTGGATATGGAAATTGATTTATTCATGATTCCCTCTATTACTGGTCAAAATATCTATCATGATCCTAACTCTCCACCATAATATCTATCATGATCTTGATGTCCACTATCAATATCAATATAAATAGAAAAAATCTTTATCATGATTGAGCAGAATGGGTATTACTATTAAATGAAAAATTTACTAGGCGATCAAGGGTTTGGTCCACCTAGGGCGCCCCTCTAGGATTAGGTTAATATATGCTGCCCATCTCAGACACCTAATTGATTTTTTTATTAGTGTGATTGAGAAATATATTCACGTATAACTAAGTCTCAAGTTAATTAATAATTGATGTCATATTCATACAAACCAACCATTTTACTATGAATTAACATGGTGGCATCATTAATAGAGGTATTAATCATAATTAATTACACAAATGTATATATTTAGTTATGGTGGATCAATCTGTAAACCACTATGGTTTATTATATATGTCTGATATCCTTACATGTGAGGTGTTTAAGAAATATTGATAATCCATTCGATATCATGTTGGTAAGATGATTCATGTTTCCATACTATTGAGATCTAGGTTAATTAATTTTAGGTGATGCATTAAATATTAGGGGTCTTGAGTCATCTATACCTATCTCTATCTCAACTAGTGCCTGTAAGGCACATCCTAAGGGTATTGAGACATTCATCCATATAAATAATTTGACCAATCCATACTTGATCATATATATATAATATATATATATATATATATATATATATATATATATATATATATATATATATATATATATATATATATATATGTATATGTATATGTATGTATATGTATATGTATATGTATATGTATAATGTAATCATCTCATTGTCAAGGGTCTTCTCTATTTTTTAATCTAGATTCTAACACTTATTGAGAATTGTTTATGAAGAACCATAAAAAAATAAAGTTACTTATTATTTTTCCACTATTTTTTATTTCCTCATAAAGTTTCAAGTCAAAATATTAATTTAAAATATTTATTTATGTAAAAATATATTCCATCAATATAATACATAGATCACATTAACCAACACTCAAAAATACTGATGTCTACTCCATGTGTACAAGCACTCATGTTACTATTATCGACCATTTAGAAGGTTAGGGAAGTTTCACTTATGATAATATCTTGAGAATTGTAACTTCAAAATCACAACTCATAGAAAAATTTTCTAATTTTTCCAAGGGTATAATATAATTTACATATCTCATCACAAAAGTGATATTTATCCAACACTCAACCAATAGAAAACTATCCCAAATGAATGTTCACCAACAAGAAATCTTATGTTCTAAAAAAGAGGATCAAATATATCCAAAGCAATTTTTATCCAAAATTTTGACTTGTCAATTTCTAGACCAAATGTAAAGGAAATATGAGATGTGGATTCATTAAGGTGAAATGAAATCCCCCATAAGCATATTACACATGTATAAGGGTACATAAAATAAAATTTAAATGCCTTAGCCTTTAACATCAAAGAAATTATCATTCTATTTCACTATATCATGTTTGTTTGAGTACAAAAACATTTCAGGGAATTCTAAAAAAAAATATAGAGTTCTAAAATAAGGGAAAAAGTTGTCTCTTTACATCATTTATCATAAATATGTTCTACTACTAAATATAAGACACCAAATCAGGATGTCTTCTAGATTTATTGTCATAATAAAATAAATATTTATTTTGGTCTATTTAATTATAAAGTAAACTAAAATTATTCCACAAGGAATTGTTATAATATGAAGATTCCATGAAATGAAAATAAAATAAATATACATACTTTCATATGGAGAACAAATTAGGAGCCATAAAATATTCATTTATAATTTCCCAAATTTTCCAAATAAACCTTGATAATAAAATGTCAAGCTAAATACCATATTCCTAACAATATATAATCAAGTAAAAGTGTACACTCCAATAAAAGAATAATCTCAAGAGTTATTATAATACATAAGAAACTAATTTTATGAAGATGCCCCTCTCAATTAATACAATTTAAAGATGATATTAGATTCAAAATAATTCATTTCATGACTATCACATGAGATGGTACAAAAAGTGTCATAAGAAAGTACGTTATAGTTAATTGAGTCAAACATATAAGCATATCATAAGTAAGAGTGGTTTTTAGGCATTGGAAATAATTATAAAGACATAATCCACTATAAGGGAGATTTTGATTTAACTATGATAAGAGAGTTGTATGTGAAATGGTTCTTATTATATATTTATTAATTGCAAATCTTATTAAGACATTGTGTTAAAAATTTGATATTAGCCATCATATTAGTAATATGAGGGTTATATAGGTTCCCTTAAGCATACAAGTCTTTATGTACTTTAAAAATTTAAGGAATTTACATTTGAATAAATTAAGTTTTTTTGAAGTCTCAAATAGCTAACTTATTTAGATAGGGTAAGTGGATGAAGTTGGGAAAAATTCCATAGATATTATTTGTAACACATTCACATTAACTAATAATATGATTTCATTATTTAATTAATATAGTCATATTATTTGAATCTAGGTTCAATATTATCGAGCTATAATATGATCATGTTATATTGAACAATAACATGATCACGTTATTATCATCTACAATAACATGATCACATTATTAACATAATCATGTTACATGTATGTAGAAAAAAATAAAAAAATGAAACTTGAATGTAAAATAGTCATTTTGAATTTGATTTCCCTCACCTCCCATAGCTTCTACAATCATTTTTTGCATAGAATACTCTAGAGAGTGCCAGGAAGTTGTCAAATTCATCCCATGGACCTGTTGATCGATGATGCCTCCACATAGGAGAGATAACTAATTGAAATATTCCCTATTTAACCCTAGTTTTTCATAATTTTCATTATTTAACCCTAGTTTTTAATTTTAATTTATTTTTTACAACCCATCCTATTAACCCTCCCAACCCTCCATAGAACCCTCTAGTTTCTCCTCCTCCTAACCCTCCATAAAACCCTATTTTTCCTCCTATCCCTCCACCTAACCCTCACAAAACTCCATGGAAATCAAGAGGTTTTGATTCATAATATTTTGGGAAACAAACTTGAAATTAAATAGTTAATAGATATAATGAGGCATCTTAGTTAGACCAACCCTTGTCACACCCATCTAGTCGATTCCCTACAAGCCTTATTAGGTTAGATTGAATTTATAATGTGTCAAATTATCTGATAGAACTCATATAAGGATACTTATAGGGCATATTATGATGATAATTTGGTATCCATTCAAGTCAAGAACAAATATATTTCAAAAGCTAACATTTGTGCTCTATTCATTGACCCAACCACCAATTCCCCATTTCCCATAATAGCAAAATGTTTTCATATCCATTGATGTGTACATAACTTAATCATGGCCAATTTTTGGGATTAATTATGGATGTTCTTTGACTATCCACCATGTAACAACCATGAGGTCCCATTATAGTTTTTGAGGAAACCCTATGGTGGGTTTTTCCTCAACTAGATTCCTAATTATTTTGATTTTAGAGAGTTTCAGGGCTGAGGAAAAGGCTTTGTATAGGATCGACTAGGTGCACATTATCACCTAATCAGCCTGTATGGATGCATATCCAAAAGCCTCTTGAGCCTGAGATCCCCTCTATGGTTTAGTAGGTCATGGATATAGACACTCTACATGCTCTTAGTTCACTAATTGATACACTTGTTCAACATACAAGTAGGCTTTCACATAATGATACTATAGATACATCATAGGCTACCCAACCCCAACCCAACCTTTATAATTTATGTGGAGCTATGTTGATAGGACCTTATGATGATGATGGCACTAGTCATTTAGATGGCTTAGATCATATTCCTATGAGTGATGAGTTTTTGGCACACACATTTAGCATGCAGACATCAATCACCACATAGATGTAGGTATATTTTATATAAATGTCATGTTATATTTAAGTTTTATATAAAAATTTAATTTATCTAATAGTTAATTTACATAGAAATTTAATATAATATATATATTATTTTTTATGTCACAAGAGGTGATGATTCCTTCATCATCATAGTTGACATTTACAATATTTGATTTTTCATAGCCATTGTTTACATATTTAGATCTAGCTGCTGGGGCCATCCTTGACTGCATCTACCCCTATTAGGATAACACCATTTACCTATACATCATTAAAAATTGTTTACATATATGTTTTTCTCTTTGCATCTATTAGGACTATAGTTGTTTAGATATATGTTTTGCTCTTTGAATCTAATTTACTTCTATTCTCAGTAATTAATGCAAAAATAACATAATCAAAAACATAAAATTTATGAATGGTCTTATCTTGGACCATGCTTCCTTAGGAGTAACATCCTACAATGCTCTTACACTAGCGTATTGTGTTTGAAATCATGTACCTTATTCCCAATGACAACCAAAATTATCCTAAGATATATATTGCATTTCATTGGCTCATCTTGTATGTATCCCATGTACTAAAGCAAGGTTAAAAATCATGCATTATATTCTTTTTCATAATCAGCATTTTTTATAGAGGTTATAGAATTTATTTACTCTATCATTTAAGTAGATATCCAACAAGTAGTGTTGTCTTTCTTTGAATGTCACCCAAGTGACGATGAGCATACCTAAATTCACAATTATTTCTTGATAGTCCCAACACAAGGATGATTCATCTAAAAGTTATAAAATAAATAGCATGTCCATACTATTTATTGAAAAAAATCTTATCCCAAAAAACCATTTCATACCTATTATCCAAGCGTCAGCTTCCCTAAAAAAGATTCCTCCATTGAGTTTAAGACCCTTTTCACTTTACTTAGTTTACGGGTAATTCCATCTAAGCTTTGACGTGTGTCACCATTATCATGATCTCTCTAGTGGATGATATTTCATGTAATATACTGGTATCTCTCTCTTGCTAAACATTATTTTCATAATCACACTCACATAATAATTTTATCCCATTCCTTAATTTTTCTCTAGAGGTATCCTATCATTGATTTTGTTTAGCACTATATGTATTTCCAAGTCAATGGGTCTCACAATTACAACCTCTTCTCTATATATCAAAGATTCCCCAGGTAGCAAAAGTTCAATATAATCTTTTTTCTCTTTTCCTCATGTAGTTCAACCATGGTTGATATTTAATACCTATAATTAAAAGAAAAAATATGGTCATGCTAATTTTATGATGATAAATCATTCCAATAAGAAATATAATTTTGTTTTAACATAGCATAATAGAAATCATGGTTGGTTAAAAAGGCCAAAATTTTTGAACCATGCTTTGATACAAACATGTAGCACCCTCATGTGTTACTCAGAACCTAGTTACAAAACTTTTATTATTGAAAATAAAACATGATAACATAACATAATAATATAGAGTTACACACATTCACACACTAACATTTTTTCGCAAATTTTTCATGAAGACAACCACAATCAATCCTATTAAATTAATGAATGGGATAGTTGTGTTATAACTATGTTTAGTCATTGATTAAGGATATAGATTTTGTATTCACATTTTCTACCCATTACCCATATGGTACATTTTCTCTTTCTACTACCCGAGGTCAATACACTATTTCAAAATAAATCTATTACATGCTTACAAAGATAGGACATTATTTATGAAGAAAACATGAAGCACATTTTGCCATAAAATGTTTGATGCTTCCTTATGAATATACACCCATTTGTCTAGTGGGAGTTATATTATAAGTGATAATATCCTATTAAATGGGATTCTCATTCATATACCTCTTTACTAAAGAATTTCCTAATAATGCAAAATAAAATTCCTATGCCTTTTCTCTCTTTCCCATCTATACCCAAAATTTGTATAAGATTAACACACACACACACACACACACACACACACACACACACAGAGAGAGAGAGAGAGAGAGAGAGAGAGAGAGAGAGAGAGAGAGAGGAGAGAGAGAGGAGAGAGAGAGAGAGAGAGAGAGAGAGAGAGAGAGAGAGAGAGAGAGAGAGAGAGAGAGAGAGAGAGAGAGAGAGAGAGAGAGAGAGAGAGAGAGAGAGAGAGAGAGAGAGAGAGAGAGAGAGAGAGAGAGAGAGAGAGAGAGAGAGAGAGAGAGAGAGAGAGAGAGAGAGAGAGAGAGAGAGAGAGAGAGAGAGAGATTAGGCATGTGCAATAATATACCACAATAATCCACTTAAATAACCATATCCAAAAAACAATGAGGAACTACTATAATCATCAATGTCATGCCCAACACATACATCCTTGTGATTAGGCAAATATTTAGTATGAGTGTTAAAACCCACCAACTGGTTTCCCAAATCATTTCTCAAAAAGGGGAGATGATTTTCAAGCATGCCTAATTTTTATTCTCCTTCCTTGAAAAGTGATAATAAGATTGAAAATGACCTTGTAAGACCATATAAAAAGGAAGTAGTTAAGAGAGTCCTATCCAAGTAAAACCCCTATTTTTAGACAAGTAATAAATCAACAACTAATATATTCCAACATGTAATATAGTATAAATTCAAGATCTTGACCCAAGTATATTTATATTTATCAATGAAAAAAAAGAAACTATTATATTATATATTCCCTTTCACTAATCCTCTAATTTTTGTTTTGGTACAAGGCTACTATGCTAACACTTCAATAGATGGCTTATCAATTCAGATCTAAGTGTATTTTCATGTGCATGTTTGTCCTCTTCTTTCCTATAATGTGTCATTGCATTCATGTACTTATATAGATATATATTTTATATACAGGTGTTTTTATTGATCATTTTGGTTTCCATATATAATATCTGATACTTTATATAAAACTAAGTGAGACCTTGTTTACATGAATAGTTGATGGTTGGAGTAGACACTCTTCCCTCTCTACGAGTTGAAACAGACATAGGAATTATTGCTACAATGTCATCTACATAGGTGCTAATAGGGGTATATATTATTTTTCATGATTTTGAATTGTAAAAATAGACTTTTTAAAATCATTTTAGTACAAGTACTTGGGGAAAATATAACTTATGTAAATGTATTGTGTATGCAAGGTTATCCTATGATAGATGATAGTCCCAATAATAGATATTGGGGAAAATTTTCATGTTCCTCTAATATTTGAGGTGCTTATTTAGATGGTTAAGCCTACCATTAACTTGTTTGAGCATGAAAAATAGATTGAGTAGGATCACGAGCTTGCAATAAGTGCACATGCTTAAGTGATTTTTTTATTATAGTTTAAAATTAATTTCTTAACAATTATTTGAATGTATTTTATGTTAATTTCATAATAATTATTGTATTTGAATAGGTTCATTTGTAATCTAGTTATGATCATAGGACCTGTAGTCAGACCTTGGAGCAATCCAAGGCATTAGAGGGGTCTCCGTCTATTAGCAGGGCATCTTAGGGAGAGTCTTTCCTGAAGAAGGCAAAGAGAGGGAGTATATTTGATGAATAGGATGTATTACACATGAGATGCACTTTTTTTTATTCCTATATGGAAATTGATGCATTTTTGGCATTGTATATGTGCATATGACATTCTTCCAACATTAGATACTATGTTGGTAGATGCAATTTTTTGTATGCCTATCACAAAAATCTATGTATTATTGAAATTGGGCACATATGCCTATATTGTATTCCTATCATGCTAATATATCTAATTTATATTCAATTTTTATTTCATTGTGTGTTATTGTATAGTGTTGTTTTGATCTTCTAAATTATTATCTATCATATCTCATATTTAATATTGTACACACAAATGAGGATTAAAAAACTATTATTTTCAATGCTATAAATCTTTGATCTCTCATATTTTCTATGGTTTCTCTATACTATTTGTACTATGAATAATGTTATATATCATCATTGATATAGAAAAATTACTATGAAAATTATTCTTTTCAAGCCTTTTGACCCCACTCACCAAAAGCCAACCTGGTTCAATGACAATCTGATTTGTCTTTACCATAAGACCTCTGGGCATGATATAGAGAACTATAAATCTCTCCAAACTATCATTCATGACCTTTTAGAGGAGGATGATCTATTGGATGAATCTTATTTAAAACCCTTGCCTATTTTACCACCTAACTAATTCACCTACCAATCATCTATTTCTTTACTTCCACCAAAAAGTGAAGAAGGTGAACCAAAGCAAGAAACTAGTCTCATTATCCATATCATTCATATGGTGACTTAGTCTCAAGCCCAAAAAAAGGATAAGGATAAATTTATCTAATAGAATGAAAAGGGAAAAGCTAAGGCAACCATTTCATGGTCTTACCCTTCAACTCCTTAACCAACCAACCAAACCCAAAAATTGGCCCTTCACCCTCACAACCATCCAAGCCTAAAGTTTCCATTTTAGGAGATCCTTATCCTTCTAACACATTTCCATTCATCTAATTTTTCATGTTAAAACAACTTAACTAAACACTAGTCAAAATGAGTCTTTATTACTTAATTAGCACCTCATCCCAACATCTTCAGGCTTTAATCAAAGCACTGCATTCTATAGAGGTTTAACCAGATGATCCCCAATATCTTGCATCTTTGATCAGAACTATCCAACATGCTACCATGGTCGCCTTTCAAGAGTCTAAAATTCCACCATGTAATAATGAAAACCTTGATCTCCCTCTTTTTATCATAGCATCCATCAATCATACACATGTCAAAAAAGTTATGGCTAATGGGGGAGTGAGTATAAATATCATCTCCTCCCATGCCTATGATCAACTCCAACTAACTAAAAACATCATGTCAAAAAATTTGTTAGTTCTTCGACCACTCAATGATACCTTGGCCACCACTCTAAGAACAATTGTTCTCCACATCTATTTGGGGCCTCAAACTATTTTATGTCGTAGAGGGTGAGTTTCAATATAATGTGTTACTCAATCACCCTTGGATCCATGCTATGGGATGCTTCCATTCTACCCTTCATCAATGTTTCAAATTTGAACATGAGGGACAAGTTATTACAATTAAAGCCGATCCAAGTCCCTTTGCTTCTTATAATATGACACATTATCCCAATGATGTTCTTATTCCATCTTTATCCTCTTCAAAACTAACCTCTGACCAAGCCACCATGTTAACCTAACCTAACAACACTTATATATTTAACAATGATGAATCATCCACTAGTAAAACTATTCCTTCATCTCAAATCTCCTTGCAATTGACATTTTAGCATCTCACGCTGGGGGAATATTAGCTTTTATATTTGGATGCTTTTCCTTATCCACATGTATTTGGGAACCTTCAAAAAGATCCATCTTATGATCCTAATATTGGTACCATTTTCCCCTTTTGACTTCTCAAAAATAGAGAATATTTTATGTATGGGGGACTTGATAAACCACTCCTTGCTCCCACTACCATGCCTTATATCTAACCATTCACTTCCAACTTTTCTTATCTTAGCAACTTGAAATTTTCCCAAACACACCTTCATTGTTGCACTTGGAAAGGTTTTAGTTTTGGCCTCTATGAACAAGGACCCCACAAGCTTCCCATCATCAAAAATTAAAACCCTCATGAGTTCTTTAGCTTGGGATACATTCCCCTAGAAGATCTCACATCACCAAAACTAGTTCTTAACACTACTGATGAACCTCTACCATCACCAAATCTACTTTTCCAAATTGACAAGCCTCTACCTTCACCAATCCCACTTTTCTAATAACCTCTACCTTCACTAACCTCACTTTTCCAATTCAAATAACCTCTACCTTCACCAACCCTAATTTTCCACTTTGACAAATCTCTACCCTTACCAACCCCATCTCTCCAATTTGAAGATATCAACATCATCCACATAAATTTTTTTTATCAACACCATCAGTTTGGGTCCCTTGACTTAAAAATTGGAAGGCCAAACCAAAACCATTCCTCTTATCCACCCTAAAATGATTACACATGACTCATCCACCATCAACACTATCTAACATGAATATGATAATTTTATTCTTACCTATTTGGGTTTGGGGGACTCTTCTCTTCAAAAATCTCTCCCTCTTAAAATCACAACATTACTAAATGAATCGACCACAAAATTTAATTTGGGAACCTAGGAGGGCCCTTATATTGTTAATATTGGCCAATCCTTAACCCTCAAGGAACAACGAGACTATCAATGTTTTCTTTATGACCATAGCATAACATTTTCTTGGTATTTTTAGGATATGCTTGACATTGACCCTTCCATCACTCTTCATAACATCATTACCCATCTTGAAGTTAATCTTTTTTAGTAAAAACTTTTTTGTATGCATCCTTGCATAACCCTTCTTGTTAAAGAAGAACTTTAATGCCTTATATCCATTAATTTCATTTAACCCATTAACTACCCACAATGGGTCTCCAAAATTGTTCCTATTACCAAACCCACTACGGGACTCTTCCTTTGTGTGGATTTTTGTGACATTAACCTCTAATGCCCCAAATATGACTTTCCCTTAATGAACATAGACCAACTTGTTGATCTCACCAATGGACATGAAATGTTATCCTTTATGGATGTTTTTTTAGGATATAACCAAATCTTAATTTCCCCTCAAGATCAACATAAACATCCTTTATCATCCCATGGGGGAATTTTTGCTATCGTGTCATGCCCTTTGGCTTGAAGAATATGGGATCCACTTATCAGTGGGCCATGACTTACATCTTTCATGACCTCATCCATAAAATATTTGAGGACTATGTCGATGATCTACTGGATAAATCTAAGCATCGTAAAGATCACCTTATTGTTCTTACTATTATATTTGAAAAACTTATCCATTAACATGTCAAACTCAACCCAAATAAATGCATCTTTAGCATCTTATCAAGAAAACTTCTAAGCTTTATTGTTTTCCTTTGTGGAATAGAAATAGACCCCACAAAAGTCCAAGACATCCTAGAAATGCCTTCCCCTACTAAACTAAAATATCTTCATATCCTTCAAGGTAAACTTTAGTCAATCTGTTGCTTAATCTCTCAACTATCTGATCATTATTAGCCTTTTCACCACCTCCTTAAAAAAGATACATCTTTTAAATGGACCAAAGAATGTCAACAAGTCTTTGATGCAATCAAGGAATATCTTCTTTCTCCACCAATCCTTATCCCCCCAAAATAATATCATCCCTTTTATTTATACATATCTACCACCAATCATTATTTGGGGGCTATGCTCACTATTGTGATGACTAATAAATGGAACAAGCCATTTATTACATCACCCACACCCTCATTGACTATGAAACCCGATATACCCAACTGAAAAAACTTTACTTTGCCTTAGTTTTTGTCACCTCTAAAATTTGTCACTATCTTCTTAACCATAAAACTTATGTCATTACTAACACTGATCCCCTCAAGAATATGATAGGATAAAATATATATAGCTAACAAATTCATAAATAACACATGAATATTCAAAGAATATCCTATGCAGCTTTTCTTATCTATTTTTCTTCTCCCAACACATATGCAATTGATAATACAAAGAATAAGGGTGATATTATAAAGATCAACATCTAACCACAATCATAGGTCAACATGAAATATGTTATAAAATATGATTTTTAATTTTTTTAAATCTTTCAAAAAAATTACTCTATATTTTTTAAACCTATACTTTATCTCAAAACTAATTTTTCTAGTCATGGAGGCTTAGATCTCTAAGACAGGCCCACTTCCCCTCTTTATAGATGAGGGATGTAGCTTGAAAGTCGCTCATTTCTATGCACTCTAAGCCATATCACAACCAACATATGGTTAAGTGGCTCATGCTTTTAAATGAGTTTGATCTTGAGTTTCTTCCACAAAATTTCAATAATGGACAGGTGATTTTAGACCAACTAAATGAAGCTCCACTCCCTAATAATCAAACTCTTGATCTTACCTTTCCAAATAAGTTTATACCTACCCTTTCTTTAGAAGAGCCCACCTACCAAATGACTATGTATTTTTATGGCTCTAAATGTCAAAATGGTGGGGTTGTTAGTATAATCCTCATTGCCCTTAATGGGGAACCTATTCCTCTTTCTTTCAAACTTAATTTCAAATGCACCAATAATATATCCAAATATGAGGCCTTGGTCATAGGTCTCCAAACTACTCTAGATTTGGGAATCAAAACCATTAGCATCTTTGGAGACTCTCAACTCATCATTAACCAAGTCATATGAGCCTATCAATACAATAATGATGTCCTTATAAAGTATAAACACCTTGTTGATATACTTTTAGCATCATTTGACTAGTACACTATCTAATTAGTCCCTTGCTCTACCAACAAATTTGTAGACATGATGGATTCCCTTGCATCCCAATTTCCATGTCAACCAACTGAATCTCAGCTATTTGTCACCATCAAATGTTTTGTCACACCATCCTACCTCAGTCCTAATCTTCCTACCATTTACTAAATAGAAACATCATCTTCAGACATTTGGTATGATCAAATAATCAACTACCTTAATTTTGGTATCCTCCCTTTAGATATTTATAGAAATACTCATAGATATTTCATCCAAAGCACCTCTTATTAATTAATTTTAGGGGTCAATCTTTATAAATGAGGCTTTGAAGGTCTCCTCCTTTGTTGCCTTCACAACCATGATTTTTCTCATGCCATTAAAAAATCACATGACAACATTTGTGAGGGGCACTTTAGTGGTCTATCCATTACTAAACGTATCCTTTGCCTAGGTTAATATTAGCCCACACTCAATTAGGATTGTTGTGACTATGTCAATAAATGTGTCAAATGTAAACAACATGCTAACCTTCATCATGAACCTTCTCATGGTCTTCAAGTATCAACTGACTATTAGCCTTTTTCACAATGGGGTCTTGATCTTATTAGAGAAATTAATCTACATTCCTCATAACAACATCAATGTATCATCACTGGTATGTAATATTTCATCAAATGGGTGGAATTCATCCCACTAATCTCAATCAAAGTTGAAAAACTATGGACATGCATAGTTGGAAAAACTATGGATCATACCAAATGTCTAAAGATGATGTTTCTATTTGGTAAATGGTAGAAAAATTATGAATAAGGTAGGATGGTGTGACAAAACATTTGATGGTGACAAATAGTTGAGATTCAATAGGTTGAGATGGAATTTTGGATGCAAGGAAAGCCATTGTGTCTACAAATTTGTTTTTAGAGTGAGGGACTTATTGGATAGTGTAGTGGTCAAATGATGCTAAAAGTATATCACCAATTTGTTTATAGTTTATAAGGACATAATTTTTGCATTGATAGGATCTAGTGACTTGGTTAATCATGAGTTGAGAGTCACCAAAGATGTTTATGGTTTTGATTCCTAAAGCTAGAGTAGTTTGGAGACCTATGGCCAAGGCCTCATATTCAACTATATTATTGGTGCAGTTGAAATTGGGTTTGAAAGAAAGAGGAAAAGGTTCCCCATTAAGGGGAATGAGGATTATGCCAAAACCCCCACCATTTTGAAATTTAGAGCCATCAAAATACATAGTCATTTTGTAGGTGGGCTCTTCTGAAGAGGGGGTATGTATAGACTCATCTAGAAAGGTAAGATGAGGAGTTTGATTATCAGGGAGTGGATCTTTAGCTACTTGGTCTACAATCACCTATCTATTAATGTAATTTTTTGGGAAAAACTCAAGATCAAAATCAACTAAAATCATGAGCCACTTAGCCATACGTTAGTTGAGATATGGCTTTGAGTGCATATACTTGAGGGGATCAGTGTTAGAAATGACCTAAGTTTTGTGGTTAATAAGATAGTGATGAATTTTAAAGGCAACAAAAACTAAAGTAAGGCAAAGTTTTTTTGGATGGGTATATCAAGTTTTATAGTTAATGAGGGTGAGGCTAATGTAATAAATGGCTTATTCCTTATGTTGGTCATCACGATGAGGGAGCATGGGCCCCAAAGAATGATTGGTGGTAGATATGTATAAACAAAAGAGCTTGAGGATCATCTAGTTGAACCTATATAGAATGTAGTGCTTCAATTAAACCCTAATAATGTTGGGGTGAGCTACTAATTAAGTCATAAAGACTCATTTTGACTAGAATTTGGTGAATTTATTTTAACACCAAGTGTTGGATGAACAAATAGGTGTTGTAAAGAGAAGGAACTCCTAAAATAGAGACTTTAGGCTTGGATGGTTGTGAGGGTGAAGGTGAAGGTGTAGTTATTTGGGTTTGGTTGGTTGGTTGGGGAGTTGAAAGGTAAGACCATGGAATGGTGGCCTTGGTTTTTCCCTTTTCCTTCTATTTAACTATTTTACCCTTATCCTTTTGTTGGACTCGATATCGAGTCACCATATGAATAGTATGGATAAGGGGACTGGTTGCTTGCTTTGGTTCCTTTGTTTCACTCCTTGGTGGGAGTAGAGAAGTAGATGATTGGTAGGTAGATTAGATAGGTGGTAAAAGAGGCAAGGGGCTTAAAGAAGGTTCATCCAATAGATCATCCTCTTCCAAAAGGCCATGAATGTTAGTTTAGAGAGATTTATAGTTATTTGTATCATACCCAGGGGTCCTATGGTAAAGACAAATCAGATTGTCATTGAACCAAGTTGGCTTTTGGTGAGTGGGGTCAAAAGGCTTGATTGGTGATAAGCTAATGGAAAAATCTTGTAGGAGATTTTGTAAAATAGTTGTATAGGATTCTAATAAAGATTTTGAAAGTGGTGGAGTTTGGATTTTTGGTGTAGGAACCTTATTAGGCAAAGACTTATTGATAGGAGGTATGGTTGGTGGATTGACCTTGGCTGGTAGTTTTGAAAGAATTGGCCTAGTTATAATTGGTTTAGGAATTAGGTATCTAGATAATGAGGATTTAACAAATGGGAAAGTGGATGGAGAAAGGTTGGGAAGGAATGATGATGAACTAGGAGATGGGCTTGTTATAGGTGGAGAAAGGGGAGATGGTTTCTTAGAGGAAGAGTACGTAATGGGACTGGTGGAAGGATGTGGTCCTAAAATAGAAGGTAAATGTGAAGGAGTTGTATGTTCTTTCCTCAAGGTTTTGGTATAGGAAATCTTTCCTTCTTAATGGGCTTAATTGGATTAGATTTTGGTTGGGTTTATGTGGTTAAATCCAATCTCAAAGGAGGGTGAATAGGATTGGGCATGGAAAGGATCCCCAAGTTCTTGATTGCCTTGATAAAATAAGCATAAGGTGATTTGACAATTTTAGATGCGGGTAATTGAGATGGTTCTATGGTGACTTTAGGAGGGGTAGTTGGTGGATTTGTAGCAACAGGTTTGAGAGTAGACTCCAGTGAAATAGAATGTTTGGTTTTATTTTGATATGGGAGTCCAAGAATGCCAAAAGGTGGCTCTATCAAAGTTAGGTTGCGAGGTGAATTCCAAGCTTTGAACTAGTCAGGAAAAAGGTTTATAAATGGGTTTTGTTCCCTGATCATTAGTTTCAAAGTGCAAACCCTTTGGGGAAGAAGAAGGGGTGGTTTTAGGGTTTATATCTTTAATGGAAGGTTCTAAAGGTGATAAAGAAATTATCTCTTGGGAAATGGTTTCCAAGGGAAGTAAAAATGGTTGTAATAGGAGAGGTGGGGATATTGATTTCTAGTAGAATAATAGGTATAGCTTCCTCCTTGATTTGGTGGTTCAAAGGAGTAGGTTGATCTTCTATTTGGATTAGATGAGTGGATGAAATGGTCGATGGAGTGGTTGTCTCCATGGGTTTTCCATCATAAGAGGGGTAGATGAAACCATGGTTTCATCTAAGGAAGTGGAAGGGGCAGCTACTTCCTCCATTTGGCATATAGAGGAATAGGTGGTGATGGATTGTATTCCTCTATTTGGGTGATGAGGTGATGATTTATTTAGTAGTGGGTATATTAATGATGACATTAATTACATGTGTCTAATGTGAGTTAGAAGATTTGGGTTGGATTTCATGGTATTGGGTTGAAGGTGGATGATTTAGAAAAGGTTTTTGGAAAATATCAAGAGATTGGTTGGAAGGGGCATTTGGGTTGTCAAACACAAACTCCCCTTTATCAATTAGGTCTTTGATAATGCTCTTAAAGGTATTTCATCTATTGGTATCATGTCTAACAACCTGATGCTAATCACAATGATCATTCTTGTTGTACCACCCAAGAAGGGGGCAAGAAGTATCAAATTGTTGAGGGGACTTGATGGGTAGAAGTTAGATTAGATTGGATTTAAGTAGCTTTTCCAACATCGATGCATAAGATTCCCTAATCAAGGTAAATGGTTTTGAAAGAGATTAGTTTTGGGTATGATTTTGGTGATTAGAAGGATTGTTGGTTTGAGGTGTTTGGTTGATGGTAAGAGTAGGTGTGGTTTTGAGAACAACCAATGTATTGATACTTTTACTTTAGAATTGGCTGGATTTGTGGTTTTGGTGGAGGATGACTTAGTGTATTTGAAAATATAATTTTTATTTCAAAGTTTCAACTTCCCTTCATTAATAACATGGTTTTCCAATTTGTGGGCCATAGTGAATGCTTCATCAAAGGTCCTAAAGGTTTGGACTTGGAGAGTTGGAGTAAAGTGTTTAACACACCCCTAAGAGAATAATTTGGTTAATTCAGGTTGGGGTAATGAGAAGGTGATTTGATTAATGAGGCCCCTCCATCTAGTAATGAAATTAACAATGGATTCATCTTTAAATTATTTGATGGAGTATAGGTCATTAATGGAAACCTTTTTAGATATGTTTACTAAAAAGTGTTCTAAAAAGGTTTGTGCCAATTGAGAGAAAGAAAAGATAGAATGAGTGGGAAGGGCACTATACCAATCAAGGGTAGCCCTAGATAATGGCATGGGAAAGGTTCAAAGGAGAAGAGCATCATCATAAGTGATCAAGCAACAATCATGACAAAAAGCTCTTAAGTGTTGCTGAGGATCCTCTTTCCCTTAAAATTTAGAAAAATTGGGAAATTCTCATTGAGAAGGATAAGCATGGATGGGTATACAGGGGTGGATAGGATTGTTACAAATTTGGTCATAGGATAAAAGATTAGTGGAGGTAAAGATGGATGACTTCAAACTAGTCATTTTGTCCATTAGCATTTTGATTAGATCAGATTGAGGTTGAGAAGCCACATAATTTAGGGGTACATTTTATTGAGTTTGGCTTACAACTATATATGAATAGGTGAGTAGGTGGTGCCGAAGATGCCACATTCTAATAAGTGGTGTCAAGAGGTTGAGATGGTGGCATATAAGAACTGTTTGGTATAAAATTTTGGGTGGTTGTTGATATGTGCCCTTGTGGGTTAGGAACATACTGGTAAGTTGTCATAGGCACTTGTTGAAGAAAATATGTGGTTGATATGGTTGAGGTAGGAGGAAGTTGGGAAGGTTGAGGTTGGGTAGTTACCCTAGTGCTAATTGGAGGAAGGTTTTGAGGTATGGAGAGCACTAGGTTTTGAAGTGAAACTATGGTCGAGGTATTGGTTGAAACCAAAGGGAAGATAGAAGTTAGAGTGGAAGACAATGCCACAGTAGATGGGGTGTAGGTGACTAATGGTAAGGTTGAACCCACATGGGGTGTGATAGGAGGTGTTTGGTTGGGAAGAGGAAGGTTGGTTTAAGTTTGGGTGGATGGGTTGTTGGAAGAGGCTTGAGTTAATGCTTGGGTTGAAGTGGTCCCTGCCATGAGGTGGGATGGCATACCAAGAGAAGGATTAGAAGAAAGAACCGAATTAGAAGGGGCATGGTGATCTATGGTATTGAGGTAGTGTTTTAAAGTAACCAGATTATTATCAAGAAAGGTAATGAAGTCTAGATCTCCTTTAGATATAATTGGGATTCTAGAAGGAGATGGTGGTGGAGGAGAATGGTGAGGTGAAGCATGCAGATATTTATCAACATTCAAGGTATAATTTATGGATGATGAAGAAGGTGGTGGTTGGTTGTTTTGATTTTTCACTTGTTATTTGGTTAAGACCATATGATAAAATAGGGAATGTTATTGTAATAATCACACCTCAAATAGAGAGAAAACCCAAAAGAATTTAAAATAAATCAATATATACACTAAGAAGTGCCTTTTAACCTTAGGATTACTTTTAAATCACTTTTGGCTTATGCCTTAAAGAGTGTGATAAGGGACATTGGCTTGTAAAATGGGTACTAAAGAGGAAGTCTATGGATGGTATTAGGTTATTTAGGAACTCATAAGGAAGATATGTGTTAAAATTTAGTATATGGCTTGGTGGTGGGGCTTACCTGCTCACTTCACAATCCCACAACAATAAGGGTGTCAAGTGCTTCGCCAAGATATACTAAGTCATGATTTAATACTCAAAGAGAGAGCTGAGTTGGCTCTCCCCTTGGTGGTGAAATCCAAGTGGGATAGTCAAGAAGGGGTAAGGTTTTCACTAGGTGATGAAATCCTGATTGATTATTGTCTCAAGTATTGTTTTGATGTGTAAATTATTTTGTGGTTTAGTTTTGTGTGTAATAGTAAGTGTGAATGCTATGATAAGATTACTATGCCTCCTAAGTTACAAGGTGAACTAAAATTAGAAATTAATAAATGAATGCAAATGGTTTATTTTTAAGCCCGAAAAGAAATGATTTCATTTGATGAGCAAACAATTAAGGAAGAAAAGGAACTAGGGTCCCACCGAGTGTGCTAAAATGTTTAAATTTATTTCCTTCATTTTTTAATTTTGAAAGTAGATAAAATAAATTGAGTATTAGGTTGTGTAGATGAATACCTGGTAGAATGTGTGCATTGATCCAGATGAATGTGAGGACTTCTTTTTGGCTAGGAAGGACCACCTAAAAATCACAAGAAGACTAGAAGAAAATTTTTTAGATGGTAGGTTGAGTGGATTGCCTAGCGTAATGCTAGATCTGAGAATGTAAGGCTTTCTAAGAGGTTATCAATCCACTTTTAAGAAATTTAAGTTGTAAATAATATAATAAATATACTTGCATTCAAATGATATGAAAGTGAGTGTGCAAGAAAATAAATGTACTTGTGTACCATGATCAAGTCCAAAAAATTAGAATAGAGCTTGAAAATAGATTTGAAACCAAAAGAGGGTCTGGTGGGGTGTATAAGGGGTCCAAAATAACCTCATATTATTTTTTATAATAGTGACCATCAATGGTCAGGGTGATTTATAATGGTTATCTTGATCAATGATGGTTAGGATGTAACTGGTAATGGTTGTTATAATTGGTGATGACTAGAGTAACTAGCTACAGTTACCTATGTAGAGCTGGGTAAGGTGTGGAAATGGAGTTATCAGAATATGACTAATGGGTATAAGGTGAAGGGAGTTATGAGGGTAAGGGATGATGTATAGGTGGATTGATCTGAATAGGGAAGTTCAATATAGAAATGAAATTCTAAAACAAAAACTAGATACCTGTATGATGTTAAATTGGAGATAGTGAAAACCTGAAAGGAGTTAGACAACATAATGGTACTCTATCCTTTGAAAGTCTCACAAATAGAGTTTTAGGGTATTTAATACATGCATAAATAAAACAAGAGAGCATGGATGCATATTTTTAGATCGATAACTCTCCTAAGAGCCCTATATTTATAGCATAAAGACTGTTAAGTAAGGAGAGAGAAGCTTGAGGGAAAGTTGCTAAGTTGGGAGGGGATGATGTTGGGCCTATTTTCATTCATCTTATCCAGTTGGTGTCAAATCAAGTTTTAATTCCATAAGATATTAATCTCAAACAAAGATGAAATGCTTTAAAATGCTTAAGGCATGTTTGGGTGACCCCAATCATTGTCAGTTACCATAACCGATGATGATTGAGGGGCCACGATCAAATGGGTAAAAAGGTCATGATTTAAGTGATGTGTGTAGAAATTTATTTGTTATAAGAAAATTTATAAGTAAATGTCAATAGACTAGGTGGTCTACTAGACATGAAATTGATTAAAGGTCCACAAGTCAAGATGACATCAAAAATTATCATTGTGTAGTTTTTAGGTGTACAAATGTTTCCCACTACCTATACCTTAGTTTCAATATAATGTGTTATTAGGTCACCTAAATCATAATTAACCTAAGTTGGATAATGGAGAGGTGTATATATGAGTTAGTCAAATATATTAAAGGGTTGGTAATATGGTAGAGGGTGAAATGGGAGTTGTGAGGGCAAGGGATTATGTATAGGTGGACTGATATGAACAAAGAAGTTAAATATATAAATGAAATGCTTAAAAATAAATTAGAATACCTGTATGATGTTAAATTGGAGATAGTGAAAACCTAAAAGTTTGGACAGCATAACAATACTCTATCCTTCAAAAGTCATGCAAAGAACATTACCCTACCCTTAAAGTTCTTAATAACTCCTCCTACCCTCTTATGATGAGCTTAATACCTTTATGATGTTACATTGGAGATAGTGAAAACTTGAAAGGAATTTGACACCATAAGATGATAATTTATCCTTTGAAAGTCATGCAAACAATATTACCCTACCCTTGAAGTTCTTGAAGTTTGGTAAGTAAATAAAAATATGAATCATAACTCTACTGTTGAAGTTATTTTATCTATTATCTTTTATGATAGTGATCATCAACAGTCAGGGTGACTGATGATACTTAGCCTAACTGGTGATGGTTATGTAACTAGGATGGCTGCTATAACTGATGACAATTAGAGTAATTTGCTATGTTTACCTATGTGGAACTGGGTAAGTGTAGAAATGGAGTTATTAGAATATGACTAATGGGTAGAGGGTGAAATAGGATTTATGAGGGTAAAGGATGATGTATAATAGTTAGACTGATCTGAAAAGGGAAGTTCAATATAGAAATGAAATGCTAAAACAAAAACAAGAATACCTATATGATGTTAAATTGGAGATAGTGAAAACCTAAAAGGAGTTGGACAACATAACAATACTGCATCCTTCAAAAGTCACACAAATAGAGTTTTAGGGCATTCAATGCCTACACAAATAAAACAAGAGAGCTTGGATGTAAATTTTTAGATCCATAACTCTCCCAAGAGCCCTATACATTATAACATAAAAATTATAAAGAGAGAGAAGATTGAGGGAAAATTACTAAGTTGGGAGGAGATGAAGTTGTTTATTTTTGTTAATCTTTAAAAATTGGCATTAAATCAAGTTTCCATTCTATAAGATACTAATCTTGAAAAAAGCTATAAATTCTATAAAATGCTTAAGGCAAGTGAGGGTGACCCCAACCATTGTTATTTAAGGGTAACTATCGATGGTTACCCTAACCAGTGATGGTCGAGGGACCACGAGTAAATGGGTAAAAAGGTCATGATTTAAGTGATGTGTGTAGAAATTTATTTATTATAACAAAGTTATAAATAAATGTTAGTAGACTAGGTGTTCTACTAGACATAAAATCAATCAAAGGTCTACAAGTCAAGATGACATCAAAAACTATTGTTGTGTAGTTTTTATATGTCTACACTATGTACACCCTATAAATGAAGCTTAAACATGTCAAAAATAAACTTAAATTCTAGAACAAGAAAGTTTTTGGGAACATCTTCCTCCAAAAATGGTTTTTCAAAGAGGAAATTAGAAGTTTAGATTGGGAAATTAATGCTTTTGGATTCACCTCTAATCTCTAGGAAAAATAAAATGAAATTCTTGGTCTTTTTCAGAATCTAGAAGCTAAAGAAGAAACTTACTAGAGGTAAAGATCTAGGAAAATTTTGTTAAAGCAAGGGCACAAAAACACAAAGTTCTTCCATACCTCTGTGTCCAAGAATCATCAACACCTATTCATCTTATAAATCAAAGGGGAGGGTGGAATTCATTTTAAGGAAGAAAAATTTATCGAGGGCTAAATTGTTAATTTTTACAAAAATTTGTTAGCCTTTGTTCCCTCCCAGGATGTTCAGCTAGAAGATCAGGTGGTAAGTCTCATTGAAGGGGTTATTTCCCAAGAAGATAATGTTTCCATCCTTTCCCACCATTCAGAAGATGAAATTAGAACTATTGTGTTTTTTTACAAGGGGACAAAGCCTTGGGTCCTGATGGCTTTCCCCCATTCTTCTTTCAGGACTTTTGGGACATTATTCAAACCAAAGTCTATCTGGCAGTCTCAGAGTTATTTAAAATGGGTACCATGCTAAAATATTTTAACAACACTTTCCTTGTCCTTATCCTAAAGAAATAGGGGGCCTCTCCCTTGATGGACTTTAGTCCCATTATTTTATGTTCCACCTTTTACAAAATTTGTAAAAAAATCTATCCTTAAAAATTCAAATACTACTGGAAAATATGATTGTGGATCAATAGGGGGCCTTCATCTTTGGTAGACAGATCTTAGATGGTATTATTATTTCCCATAAACCCATTTATTTGATGGCTAACTCCTCTAGACAAGGAATGTCTCTCAAAATAGATATGAATAAGGCCTATGACAGAGTATCATGGTAATTTCTCAACAAAATTCTCCTTCAAATTTGAATTTATCAGGCTATCACAAACATAATGTCCTCCTACATCACTACTCTCATGTTCTCAATTATTATTAATGGTGTTCCTAGGGGTTTTTTCCTAGCTGGAAGAGGGCTTAGACAAGGGGACCCTCTCTCATCATATCTTTTCATAATCATGGTTGAGTCTTTGAGTAGGATGATTGACAAGGCTAGAACCTATAACATCATCAAAGGTATTATAGTGGCTCCTAATACTAGACTAGTCACACATCAATAATTCATGGATGATACACTAATGATGGGGAAATCATTGGTCACTAAAGCCAAATGCTACAAAAAAATTCTAGAAATCTATGAGATCATCTCTCATTAGAGCATAAAATTCTATAAAAGTTTATTATTTTTAATTAATACTCTAGTTGCCTTACAGGATAAGAAATCCAAAATTTTGGGTTGTGTCATCAAGAACCTTCCTTCTTCATATATTTTTATTCCTCTCTTTGATGGCCTTATGATATCTAAATTTTAGAATCCTTTCATTGACATGATCTAGAGGAAGTTATCCAAGTCGAGAGGAAATATCCTATCACAAGCTAGAAAATTACAAATTTTGAAAAGTTCCCTTCAAAGTATCCCAGTTTACTTGATATCCTTGTTTATCATACCTAGAAAAGTAGTAAATTAGATCAAACAAGTTCAAAAAAATTTCCTTTGGAAAGGGTATGAAGATAGATTTAGGTTACCCCTCATTCCTTGGAATAAGGCTTGTCTTTTGACATCGAAAGGAGGATTGGGATTGAGAAGGGTGAGATCCATGAACCAATCTCTTTTAACAAAACAATTTTGGAGGTTGATCAAGGAAGACAACTTTTGGACTAAAATCATAAGGGCCAAACACATGAATTCTAGAGAAGGGCATTCCTTTCTTTCTAAAGAAGGCCCTATCAATGGTTCAACTTTATAATGATCTATGAGAGTGGGAAAGGATATTTTTAAAAAATGCCTCAAATGGAATATAGGCAAAGGGAATAAATTTTATTTCTGGTAGGATTCTTGGATCCAATCCCCCTAGTATCCTCTATCCAAGATCTAGAGTTGATCAATTTTTTCAAAGACACTGTCGGTCACAAGGTTTGTGATTACTGGGAAGTTTTTGAAGGCATAAAAATATGTAAAATTTTACATAAAGAAAAATCCAACTGGCACAAAAAATTCATCCTCCAAGACTTAAATTTTACTTGTCAGAATATTCACATTAGCATCTTTTCAAAAGAGGATGACATTTTATGAAAAACTAATCCTAGTGGCCTTTACTTAGTTAAATTTATATATCTTTCCCTTTGGGATCAAGAGGAGCCTGAGGAAAATTAGAATATCCTATGGATAAAAAAACTCATCACCAAGATCAATGTTTTCTTTTGGTTGGCTACTTAGAATAAAATCCTCATAGTGGACAATTTGATGAGATCCTATCTCGAATCAGTGGGCATTCTATAGGCAGGAGGCCAAATTAATAGAGCATATATTTCTCTTTTGTCCTTTTTATTATTCCATATTTCACTCTTTCTTCAGCCTTTCCAACTATTCCTAGGACACCCTATGAAGCATCATATATCTTATTACCTAATGAAAACCACCTTGGGAATCTCCCCTTTTGAAATTTTGGTGGAACCTAGACTTACCCCATATTTTTTGGGGAATTTGGTTATCTATAAAATCGATCATTTTTTACAATCATAGGCCTTCTCTCCTCTCAACTTTTAAGAGAATCATGACCCTGATAAAGAAAAATTAGCTATCCTTTACTTCTTATTTTGATAAGCCTATTTTCCTCTCTTTTCCTAGATTCTTTGTTAGTTAAATCTTTCCATTCTAGATACCCGCCACAAATAGGGAGTAGATATATCATAAGTCAGATGGTCTCACCCTTAGCATAAATTGATTAAACTGAATTTTGATGGGGTTACTAAAGGTAACCCAGGCCCAAAAAGTGTAGGAGGTGTAATCAAGGAGTCTTTTGGGAATCTTAAGGTGGCTTAAATGGGTCCTTTGGGTACCCAAACTAACCAAGTTGTGGAAGCACAAATAACTCTTTAGGGAATCAACCTTGAATATAAATTAGGGATGGAATTTATTCAATCAAAGGTGATTATATGAACATCATAGACTATCTAAAAGGTCTGAATAATGCATCCTATAATATTTCTAGGATAATAAATGATGCAAAAAATCTCATGTCTCATTTTAAAGGGGTGTCATTGGCACACATGTATAGAAAAGGGAACAAATGTGTCAATATGATGGTAAATTTTGAGGTTCATTTGAGTTACTTTAATAGTTGGCATTACATTAATACTCTTGATAACATCATTCCCCTCATTGATCTAGATAAAAGATAATATACACATAGTAATGATGACCCATTTAATGTCAAATCATATCAAACATAAGGAATTAGATGATTATTCATGTAAAGATATAATTATTTATCCCTTTCTTAAGATTTTTCATGATTGACTCAACTTAAAGTTCCACATTATTATTTTATTTAGTCTCCATTCCAACATGCATTATGCCACAAAGGGTTTGAACATGAAAGATTTTGATAGAAGCTTGTAGGAAAATATGATTGGTGGGGATCATGACTAGTTTAAATTAATTTCCTATGAGGAAGCTAAGATGCATGAATACATTTGGCATAAAATGGTGAAAGGTGGTTTGTCTAATTTCATGGAGTACTTAGTCAGTCATGATATGGGACTATCGAAGGACTTTACTAGAGGGTGGAAAGACTGGGAGGTTTGTATGCATGAAATCAAGATCCTCATAATTGAATAACTAATCAAGGATATTATTGGAATGGATTGTTATAGGATTAAATCATTTAAAGACAAGAAAAGGATGGAGGATCTCATAAATATCTTCTTCAGTAAGGAAAAATAGAAGCCCAAGACATTGTCCTAAAAAGGGTTCATGAGGATAGAGCTGATGAGGAAGTGGCCCAAGGTTTATCAACAAATTATATGGTATATTAATATAGAGGGTAAGTAAAATGTGATATTATCCCATCACTTCCTTTTACTCAATCATTTTAGAGGACACACCATCAACCTTCTATTCTTTCTCCTGAAATCACTGAAAGCTACCATGATGAACTTTAAGGGAAATCCATCAATAGACATCATTCATTAAGGCCTTATTCTCCTTTTGGTTAATAAATGAGAGCCATTATGGTCTTGAATAGTCTTGGAGGCCATCAATATTCCAAGTGAATTAGAGGAATTAGATAAGGATGATGGATTCTTTACTGAGTATGATAAGGGAAAAAATGGCAAGGAAAAGCTTGAGGGGGCTAAAGGTGAGCATTCTCAGGGGGACTCCAAATATTGAGGCACTAATAGGGAATTCTAGCTTATGTGTCCCCAATTTATAGTATAGGTCATGGGACCCTAAATCCCAAGATCAAGGAGTGCATTGAGCACTACATGGATAAGCTATTCATGAAGATCACCATGTAGAAGCTACTTTGTAATGAGATTATGGAAGAATTTGATAACCTTAAATTGATATTGTATCTTAGGTTAGAGGACATATAGGTTGAAAAAGAATAGGTGGGTACCAAGGAGATCACCCCATATGACAACACTTAAGGTGGTGGGGTGGAAGATAGTAGGGAGCTTGAGAAAGAGATGGAAGAAATGAAGTTGACCAGCCTAAAGTAGAAGAGGAAGGGAGAGGACAAAGAAAAGTTCATGGGAAATTATACTAGAGGTAAAGAAAACATCAAAGGTGATAGTTTGGTGGTAAAAAATTGGTTGCTTATTTAGTATCTAACTAGTAGGTCTCTTTTCAATTTCTTTTTGTTCTCTTAGGTCTTTTGGCTATAATTTAGTGTCCTTTTGGTAGAAGGGTGTTTTTGGTTGAGTCTTTTTTTACTTCTATAGGATTTTTGGCTTTATCACACCTATCTTTTGGCTTCTATTATAATGAATAAGATTGTGTAAACTTGATTTTACCAATCTAATAAAAAAATAAGCTAGAGAGAGAGAGAGAGAGAGAGAGAGAGAGAGAGAGAGAGAGAGAGAGAGAGAGAGAGAGAGAGAGAGAGAGAGAGATTAAATAGGTACCATGCTACTATTGAGTATCGATGAGATCACTCAATGACTTTATACTAGATACATTGATTGGTACTAGACTTATTTAATATTGGCCATAGAGAATACTCATCCACTTAATGATAAATATAGTTATATATGTGTCTAAGCATCAAGTTTAGGCATTTATGTGTTTTACCGCCCCCTCTTTCTCCATATTTTTTGGGAGAGTAGAAAATGATATGAGAAAAATAAAATAGGTTTCGAAATCACTCCCCTTTACCACAAATATTAGTGGTAGTGTCCTATGCAAGTTTGAAATGCTACAATAATACTTTCTTTGCTACATGTCTAGAATAAATTAGTCATGTCATGCATGTGTGATATTGGAATTGATGCATGAAAGGTTTGACCAAGCAATCTGATATTTATTTTGTAGTGAAGGTATCTTTTTTAGATGACACTTAAATGGTGTTTTGATTCCTTGTATTAAAAATGGAGTGTACTAGTGTGATTAAATGCATTCATGTATAACTTGTTAGGTAGGGCCATGATGGATTAATCTAAGGATATTGCATATAATTTTCATGGTATAAAAAAGATATTTTTGAGTTGATCATGTTATTTAATTAATAAACATTAGAGTCATGACTATGGAAAAATGCATGAAAAATTAAAAAATGTTCAAGTAGTTAGATTTATGTCCACATAGAATCATGTGGTTATGAATGTTCACTTAGAATCCTCTATTAGATCAAACCATTCAATTTAAACATTATATTTGAGTCATAAGTAGGGTGACAAAATTCATAGTTCTAATACCAATAGATTAAAACAAATCTATTTTGATCTATGGACCTAAAATGATATCTTCAAACTATGAGTATATAAATGATATCTTTATTTGCATAAATGATTGAGAGTTAAACCAAGAAAATAAATTCCATCTCTATCTTCCCCATATGGAGATATAAATATGACATGCCAAATGATATCCCCATATTGACGTATTTATCTATCTATGGGAAGTGTGTTGATTATTAATGACCTTACTTGACATGTTGTCATTGGTTGAGTGCTATACTAAATTAAACCATATTTTTAATTATGGGATGTTGAGGAACAAATGAAATCTCTCAATGTCGACTATATGTATACTACATGTTGCATGTTACATGCAATCATTTATGTGTATTTATATACCTATTTATCAAAAAATACTAGTTATTTATGAATTCAGCCTTAATCCATCTTTAAGCATTTTTATAAGCCACCATGAATAACATTATTATGAGATGGGAATGGAACAAAATATAATAATATGGTTTTGATATAAGAATAACACCACTTATAATTTTGTTAACATTATGACCTAGACCATGAATAGAATATGGGAATAGTGGGTCTGAGCAAGGTGGCCTTATAATATATATTTGGGAAGGGAAGGTTGATTTCATATGGTAAAGTTGTTGGTCCATTGACAATGTCATTTCCCAATCATCTTGAAAGATCCACATCTAAATCACTAGTTCAATAAATATTTGTAGACAGGCGGGAGAGATAATTTATGTACTAAAGGTCATGCACTTTATTAGATAGACATTACTTGACCTACCTATAAAGAGAGATAGAGAGATTATCTTGGAAATGAGGGTAAAGGAAGTGCATTGACATGATGGGTTAGGAAGTGAATGGTCAAAAAATTAATAGGAACATTAACATATATGATGTATTGGTCAATAGGTAACCTCAAAAACAACATCAATATGGTGTGTGGGTTGTGAGTGTTTTATCATAGGTAGTGTCATGTATGTCAGACCCTGCCTATTTAGATTAGTACATATGCATGTTGAGGTTAACTAATGAAGGAATAAAAATTGGATCTCTATGATCTCATGATCTGGGTTGTTTCTAATTTTCATTGAAAGGAATTGTCATGGAATGGGAATTTTATCATGGTACTCACTCTCTCTATATATATCAATGGATGTTTTACTAGAGTGACTTACTTCTATTTATCTCACTCCCAGCTTCTCACTAGTGAAAGTAGATCTAGGGACTCCATTGATGTTGTGGTGTAAAAATGACTAGGAATTTCAGCCCATAACACAATTCTTATTCTTATTTTGTTTTAATTGATGATAGATGACCTCAATGAAGATAGCCAAATGTGAAAATAAATAAGTAAATGTAAAGATCTCATATTTTTGTTGAGAAGTAGACGTATCAGTTGAGATAGGTTGATACACCCATGCATGTTCCATCCCATCATATAATGTAGATGTAACATCCATGTTAGCATAGACCCTATTTATATCATTAATTTGTTTTTATAACTAGAATAATTCATACATGAGACCCTATCTATATATGACTCCCTATCTCTATCTCAACCAATTACATTCATACATAAGCTTAATAACAAAAATATTTTAGGTAATTTCCAATCCTCTTGAGCTTAGTACCTCTTGAATCTATCTTGAGATTGGTAATAGACTATATTAGGGTAACTATTACATGTTTCCAAGGATAGAACCAAGCCAAACTAGTGTCAGGTGATATTCCTAACAACATACCTTATCTTATGTAACCAATGAAGGTAGTGCATATTAAAAGTGGTGGATTTTATAGTACCTTATAGTATAACCTTAAACCAAAATAAAATTAGGGCTGCATTAAATATATAGATAAGTATTAAACCCCTTAGTTATTTTAATGATTGAGGATGATGAGGGTTGATGAGGGAGAAGTTAGGGGTGATGAGGGATGATGGAGTGATTAATGACACTACAAGATGATGACGTTCGATGAAGGAGATATTTTTTGACAAATTTTGGCTACCATAGCATAGGTTCATAAAATTTTACTTTTGTAATACATGTTAGCATAGTTTAAGGTAATTTTGATAAGTTTAAGTTAATATTAATTTTGATCCTATGTGTGTCTGGTCACTTTATATCATGTTTCAAGATGGTTCAAGTTATAATAAGGGTTGGCATCCATAAAACAAATAGTGGACAAAAACATAGTGGTTAAAAACAAAGCATGAAAAATGTGGTGAGGATAAAAAGTAGTAAGAAAAAAATGTAACGAGGACAAAAAATCATAGGAATAAAACATATTAAATGATGCACTCATGCAGAAGATGACACAATTTTCAATTAAAGGTCCAAACTCAATAAATCACATTTTCTCCTATTATTTTTCTTATAAATTTGGTGCATTACTTTTCGACTATGAAATGTTAACTAGTATCACCAAAATGAACTAGAAAATAAATAAACAATGTGATAATCACTAAATGTTTCAATTATTGTCTTCATGACATTTTTGTGACATTACCAATATCGTTACATTTTTCCTCACTATGCTTTGTCCTCACGACATTTTTATCATACTTCATTTTTACAAATACATTTTTTACATCTAAGTTATCACATAGATCCTAAGGGTTTAGGGTGCCTTTTTAAGTCATATGACATGTTTCAAGGTCATAACATACTCCCTATCATTCATACAAGTGCATAAATAGGTTTCATGTTGTATCCAAGGTCAATAAGTCATTCTCAAACTCTTTTATAGGTCACTAACATTTTTAAAATTGTCAAAAACCACTTTAAGACCCAAAAACAGGATGAAAAAAACATAGATATTTACTTTAAAATTACTTTTGAAGAGTTTTATAATGTGAGGTTGGTAGACATTTCATGATAAGTTAGTTTCAAATGAAGAAAAGTAGTTACAAATGATTTTTAACACTTAAAAGAGGATAGTCATTAACTTGTACAGATCAAGAAGCCTTATTTTCAAGTGAAAATGGTTCATGAAATGTCTCTTTATATCCCAAGGTCAAATCCATGTTTGGAATGTAGGTATAGGTTTAAATAAGGCATAAAATACTTCATTTCTTCCATCAACTCCTTGGTAGGCTTACAAGGGCCATTTTTGTTTATTTGGTTCATACAGAGGAGATAGAGTTCAGATTGAGCCTTTTAAAATAAGATGGGGTAATATTATAATTAACATGAATGGCCATAATTATCATATTGGTGGCCTCTCCTATATAAACAATCCTTAAGACTGTAGATGCCCCTAAATTACTTGAAAAACCCCAAGATCATAGTTTCTTTTAATTTGGTTGAATTTTAGAGTTTGTTGGTGTAGATGAAAGGACATGGGATATCCTTTAGGTTATATTTAATTCCATAATATAATATTTTATCCTTTTTTAGCATGGGAGATAGTTGAGAGTGAGCACAACCTTCAATTGTGCTAGTTGCAAACCTCAATGAAGTTTTAGGCAGTATTTTGGAGTATGTAAGAGTCTTCTTATGAGTAAATGGATTGAATAAATTAATTAATATTTTATTAAATTACATCATGAACATATCCTAGTCAATAAACCATTAGATACACCTCAAGCAGTGCATTAATGTCTATGTGCATTGAAGTGCAAACAAGTGAGTTGAGTAGAATCCACTTTACGTGACCAAAATGGCATGTTATCAAATCATGATCATAAAGACATTGTTTTTAAGGTCAAAATGGAAAAATTAATATAATTAAGAAATAAATTTATAGGTAAAATAACCTTACACCTCGAGGCATAGTACTTAAGAGAATATGTTGTGCATACATAGGTATGTTACAGTCTTAAGAGGAAAGAGACTAATTTACAGTGATAGAATGACAAAGTGAGAGGTTTTAAAGACCAATTAAGAGATATATTTTAGGATAAACATAATTTTAATCATAAAAATGCTAAAATAGTCTTAAAATGGCTCACTTAATGGAACATAACAATACAATAATCCAAATGTGGACCTATAAGTTGTGGAAGTTATCATATGAGAGTTGGGTGTGTAATGAGAATGTGAATGAGTGAGTACAACACAAAATAGAAATAGAATAACTCATAAACATTTTTTAATTATCCCAAGAACTAGGAGATGGTTTAAAAAGTCCTAAATTCACATTTTTAGTATAGGCAATTTCAAATCAAACACATAGGCCTATGGGTTAAGGGTAGAAGAAAGTTACATGCCAAGAAACCCCTGAGTATCATTAAGATGATTTGGGATATGGGAAATATATAATAGGGTCAATTTTTTTATGTTTTAATTCCCTTTAAGTATTAAAATTCTTTATAAATTGAATCTTAAAGATGCATCCTCATATCAACTAGTGTAGTATAGAGGTTAAATCCATAATTTTGTACAAATGTATATGGGAGATTGTTTTAATTATTCAGGGATTGAAAATGATTATAAAATATTTAGAAACTATAAAATACTCTTTAAGATATGGATACTCGAGAATAAATATATATTATTTTTATCATAGAGACCTACAAGTGAATAGAGAGAGAAAATCCAAGTCTGAAGGTAGAAAAACACCTACATGCTTGTGTAAGAAATGAGAATAAGGATACAAGATTGTATTGAGATTTATTATTTATATAGTTAATTATGGTGTTTTATATGCTCATAATCCATGGAAAGTATATTTAGGTCATTTTTATGCTTTGAAATTAAATGAAAGTCATCATAACAAGCTTCTAGGGTCAAATTGGTCAATTGGCTTATAAACCCTAGGCATAGTTTTGACAAAGTTTAGGAAAATTTAAGGGGAAAAAATAATTATAGAAGCATATTAAGATAGGTTTAGAGGTTTTAAAGACCTAAAAATACCATTTTCAACTTCAACCATACACCAAGATAACACCTTAAAACCAAAACTCTCTCTCAAGCTCACGAAACATAATCTAGCTAGAAGAGATGAATGGGAGCCTAAGATAATATGGAATGTTATGGTCCTTTCTCTAATTGTAAATTATGTCATTATTTCATTGATTTAGGTAGTAGGGTTTATGAATCATCGTTAAGATGATTAAAAACTCACAAGATACAAAGAAAATTCTTTAATGACCTGATGGGAGAAATTGGTCTCCTAAGTGATTTAAATGGATTGGATGATAATTAAAATGATATAATAAACCTTTCTAACTCTCATGATCACTCCCTCAAACCATTGGTTGGCACATGCAGGTAAAATGTATGAAAAATGGCCTAATAGGTGTGGTTATAGATTTGTTTGTAAGATAAAAAATGGTGGATGACCTCCAAATCAAATAAGAATATATTATTAACCCTTGAAGAGATGATATAATCCTATAAATCCTTGTCTTCATGCATTTTAAGATGATATATATGATAATTAGTCACTATCTTAAGTTAAAGGGTGACTATCATACTAGCTTGTCTAAAAAGCCTAGTTGAAGACCTATATAATACTATTGGAGAGATTTAATTCAATATATCTAGTTGTATTATGATGTTACAGGTATCAAAAATTAATTATCAATCATTTTATTCTATCAATCTCTTGTTAATCCACTTCAATTACCTCTCAGGCCTAAACAAGCATCCAAGCTAAAGTTTTGGCCATTTCTTGATTCACCCATCTACACAAGGTTCTAGATCCTCAAATTTGACATCAAGCATGCATAGAATTTCCCTAAAGTGAATCAAAAATTTATATAAATTTTCACACATTTGAGCATTTATTATAGGAAAATCTTAGTTTCTAATATTAGAGACTTAATTGAGGGCTAATTGGAGAGATAAACAAGTGAAGTAAGTGTACTTGCTCTTAGTTTATAGACATGAAAATTTGTATAGATCAAGAATGGCATATTGGGTACTACAATATATGCTTAGTTTTTAAGGATCATCTATATAATTTTCTACACAAGGAGGTTTGTATGTTGTGAGGTCTATATAGAATTGAAGGCAAGTATAGGGTTATGTGTGAAATGAAGTCTTAGAGATTGTTTGAGGCATTGAAGAGGATTGATATAGGTTTGCTAAGGTAGAGAAAGGTCTTTAATGTATATAGGTTTCATTCATGAGGATAAAATCAAGATTTGAAGTTTTGAGAAAAGAGAGGCTTAGTGAAATTAATGGGTTTCAAGACACCTACGAAGATCTAACCACTACTATAATGTCAGTATAAGAAGGTTATAAAATAGATGAAAGGTGTCAAGAATAAGGGTCATGGGAAAATAAAATGAAATTCATGATCAATTATGTCATTTGTCACTCCTAAGTAAGGAGGAAAGTTTCAAATAAAGTTGAGAGTTATTAAATAAATGAAGTTTCCTACACCAACCACTACAAGATCATGATCACACCAATCAACACATGTTGAAATAATTCATAACTCTCCACTTGAAGACATTATTGTATATAAATTACTATTTCATGAAGGGAAATTTGTCATTTATACTATTATATACCATTTCTCTCTCTCCTTCTCTTATTTTTTTATATACAACCTTATTTGGATTTTTAAGGATCCTTTGGTTGTGTATGGAAAATCCCTACTCAACTAAACACTTATTTGTACCTCTAATTTGAATGAAAATGTTGTTTTAACCTTATTCAAGATCCTTCTTAGTGTATATCTATTATTTTTAATGATTGGCAATGGTAGTGTTCTAACTCCCTCTCTTTTATCCTCTTATTATTACCTCTTTACAAGTAAGTTGATCCTTTGTGGGTCACATGGAGTGTTGCAGCTGTGTAAAATTAGGAATGTAAGAGATTTTCCTTTAGTTTCTCATATTATACCTCTTGGTTATCACCTTAATGTTCATACATTTCCCAATACTTTTCATGTTAAAATACTGATGTGAAGAGAACATAGCATTGAAGTTGTGTGTTCTAATTGGTCTTGCTTCATTTCAATAGTGCATAAGTAGGTGGAGGACACAATTTAGTCTATCACCCCCCTTAATTAGTTTCCTTTCATGATATTACTATCCCTTTTCCATTGCAAGCAAGTAATGTAGAATTAATATCTTACTTGATACATCAAGGGGAATTAACCATATAATCTAGAAGTTTAGTCTACTTAGAGGTCACCTAAAACCTAAGACTAATCCCATTATATAGCTCAACTTGAGAGGGCTTCAATCACCCTCTAAAGGGTGAAAATTTGATCTATAATACTTATACATACCTGATGAGACTAGATTATCATCCATTGAAGGAATTTTTGGTGTTATCCTTCAATACATCAGCCTTTAGAGGTAACAATTCAAGCACCAATGAAAACTCCAAATGAATCTCAGCTAGTATAAGTAGTCCAAGTTTGGTATGTATCATTAATCATATGATCAAAAAATTTATTATGTACCTTCATATCAGTCTTTTCAAGTTAATTTTGTTCATGGTTTATCCTCAAGTATCCCTCAAATAGCTTCTTGTCAAGTTTACCAACAACCCGCCTATCTCTATAATCAACCTTCTCCAAGCTATTTTATCCTTCTTCACTTTTACTCAACTTTAAATAAGATGTACTAAACCTTTTAAATATAATGATAAGGACTGATATAGAATTATAACTTGGTCTAGCTTCTCCTATCTACACCATTTAAGAGGTTAAATAGATCTTGCAATGATTATAGAGAGTATGGGTAGGTGTTGAGAAGGAAGATCAGCCAACCAATAAAAAGATAGAGGTTACTAAGATGATATACTTAGTTACATAGGATAATGAGATGGGATCAGGTGATAACCCAATTAAATTAGTCCTATATACCTCCTCTTATCTCAATTCAACCTTCCTTTTCTCTATATCTCCTCCAAGTTGTAATAGAACATCAAAATAAGCTCAATGAATCTCTTAATGAGTCCACTATCCCCATTAATCCAAGTTGGAAGACTCGTATTCCCAAAGATAAACCTATGTCTATTCTAAATCCATTCATCCTTAAGATCCAAATACCATTTCATTTTTGAGGCCTTCTTGGATCATGACTCTTAATTATACCATCCTAATCCTTTAGAATGAAGATTCTCCTACGCCCATCCAAAGTCAAGAGAAAGAAGAGGTTGTAGAATTCACACCAAAAGGATTTCTAAGTTAGAAGGAAATTATTCATATGTAAGATCAAGATTAAGATTAAGGAAGAGTGTTTGAGGTCAAGTCAAGAAAGCCTACAAGACCTTCAAGTCTTTCATCTATCATTCATGTTATAGTTATCAAATAAGCATCCAATCATCCTAGTTATCCTAAAATACCAAGTTGGAAGGAATATCTATTAGGTTTAAATAAATATAATCAAGTATCTTACCCTCCAACCCTATCCTTATGTGAAGTAAAATTTATGTAATTAATGGAAGAAGATGGACATTCAATTGACAAGGAGAACTTATCAAGAAAGAATGATGAGGTGAATATATTTGAGAGGTAAGAAATTGTAGCTTTAGTTAAATTTAGAGAAGGTTTTGATGAGAGTGACTCTATTAAACATGAAGAATAGATCATCATTAGAACTCCTCATGGTGGAGAAGAAAATAAATTAGTTTTCAAGGAGAAAAAGTTTATACCTTTTAGACAATGTTTGAAATCTCTCTAGATGTCACAAATGATCAAGTGGATTAGATTAATTGGTATGGATTTGATATTGATGATGAAGAAACCCACAAGGTTTTATAGAATAAGAAAAAATTTAGGTTATATATCTTAAGTGGGAAGATGAACTTATATTATTCATGGTAGATGAGGAAGCCCAATCTATCCTTGATGAGGGAAAGGACAATCATGTAGTAGTTGAATAAATTATAGTAGAACATGAGGTAAGTCTTCTTCAAGATATCTTGACTATTATCCTTGTTGAACCTAATTAAAAAGATAAATATTTGAAATAGGTTATAGTGTCTTATAGTGAGCTATTTATTGAACTTTAGAAATATAACTTGAAGCCATGTCATGATCTCATTAGTGAGCTTGAATCATTTGACCAGTTTTTCATCCATGAAGAGAACGACAAGTTTTAAGTTGAGCTTGATATATTTTCAAGTGATGAAGAATAAGTTACCTTTTGGGAAGAAATCGTAATGTTTTTCTCTATTATAAATGGTAAACCTATATCCCATGAGGAGAGTGATAATGATGTGGCCATGATTAGTGAGCATGATCAAGAAATGTATGAGAAAGATCTTAGAGTGAATATTTTGATTGATGATATTGTATAATCTCATGGGAAAGTACATGGAGGTTTCCAAGACATGTGGAAGTCCTACTTGGGAATGTTCAAATATTTTTAAGAGTTTGGTAAGATATCACCTCAATAAGAGAAAGATGAAGTTGTTTATGAGAGGTACAAAATTCTTATCAAGCCAACAAATTTTACAATCCATTGTCAAGAAGTTCAAGATCATGATATGTCAATATATGATGAATATGATACTCCTCAAGATGAGCACAAGATGTAATTTGATAAGCATATTGAAGATTAAGTTTTTGTATTAAAAAGTCAAAATGTGATCAGCTTGGAACTCTCTCACATTGCCAAATGTGGAGAACAATATAAAGTAAGTTATGAAGCACAAGATGAGTATGTATACATTATAGACATGTTTGTTGATGACCTACTTGAGAACATGCCAATTAATTTTTCAAGCAAGAAGAATGATATATTAAATGCTATATTAAAATGGTGGATTGTTCCACAATATGTCTCATTTGATGAAGCAAGTGATCTAAGAAGTTTTTCTTTTGATCTTGGAGGAAGATTCTCTGCAGGTTAGTTATACATACTAGTTGTTTGCCTTATTTTTCATTAATTATTAATATCATACATGTGTGTTGTCTTGTTTAAGTCTTTTTATGTGTGTTTATATTTGAATTTGTGTGTTTAGGAGGGTAATTCAGTTGTCTCAACTATTTAAAAGCATTTGAAGTTGTCTCAATGGATAGACTAGGCAACCAATCTAATGAGTATAATAGGAATGCCATCCAAGGAGGCCACCGAATATTTTATCCAAAAATTTTATACCATAGGATAGGATTATAAAATTTTAATTTTAAATGCATGTTAGCATAGTTTAAGGTAAACTTGATAAGTTTAAGGTAATATTCATTTTGATCCTTTGCTTGTCTAGTCACTTTATATCACACTTCAAGATAGTTTAAGTGATGTTAAGTATTTAGGATGTCTTGTTAAGTCATATTAAATGTGTTAAGGTAATTTAATATTACCTCTAGTTCATATAAGTTCCCAAATAGTTTTCATGTTATATCGAAGGTCAATAAGTCATTTTCAAACTCTTCTATAGGTCACTAGCATGTGTAAAATTGTCAAAATGATGAAAAAACATAGAGAGGTACTTTAAAATTAATTGTGAAGAGTGTTATAATGTGAATTTGGAATACATTTCATGAAAAATTAGTTTAAAATTAAGAAAAGAAGTTACAAGTGACTTTGAATGCTTAAAAGAGGATAATCATTCACTTGTATAGATCAAAAAGGATTATTTGCAAGTGAAAATGCCTTAGGAGATGTATCTTTATCTCCATAGGTTAAATCCATGTTTTTAATTTAGGTATAGGTCCAAGTAAGTCATAAAATACTTCCTTTCTTTGATTGTCTCCTTAAAAGTTTTGCAAGGGTAGTTTTTGTTTGCTTGGTCCATACAGAGGAGAGAGAGTTGGGAATTGAGAATTTTATCATAATATGGTGTCATAATGGACTTAAAATCCAAGGACATATTTCTCATATTGGTGGCCTCTCCTTTATGAACAATCCTTAAGATTGTACATGCCCTTAAACTACCCATAAAACCCCAAAATCATATTTTATTCTAATTTGATTGCATTTTTGAGTTTTTTGGTGTAGATTAAAGGAAATGGGATATATTTCAAGGTCTATTTAGTCCCCTTATATTAGTTTCCATCATTTTTGGCACATGTGACAGTGGAAAGTGATCAAAACCTTCATTCGTGCTAACTACAGACTTCAATGAAGTTATTTGAAATGATTTGTAGTATGTAAGAGTCTTCTTATAATTATATGGTTTGAATAAAGGAATAAATATTGTCTTAAATTCCATCATGAATCTATACTAATCAACTAACCATTAAATCCACCTCAAGTAGTGTTTTAGTGGATGTGTGCATTAAAGTGCAAACAAGTGAGTTTGGCATAACCCAGTTTACATGACCAAAAGGGCATGTGATAAAATCATGATCATAGATAAATTATTTATAATTTCATAATGGATAAGTAATATATATATATATATATATATATATATATATATATTACTTAATAATAAAAATATATAGGTAAAAGAGCATCAGACCTTGAGTATTAGTAAAGAGACAAATTTACAGTGATGGAATGGAAAAGTGATAGGTTATAAAAACCAATTAAGAGATATATTTCATGTTCACCATAATTTTCATCATAAAAATACTAAAATAGTCTTAAAAGGCCTCACTCAATGCAACGTAACATTATAAGAATCTAAATCTGGACTTATAAGTTATGTTAGTCATTAGATGGAAGTTGGGTGTCGAATGAGAATGTGAATGAGTGAGTAGAAGGTAAAATATAACATATAAGAACTAATAAGAATTTATAAATTGTCCCAAGAACTAGGATATGGTTAAAAAGGCCTACATTCACATTTGTAGTATAGGTAGTTTCAAATAGAACACATAGGCCTATAGGTTAAGGGTAGAATAAAGTTAAATGACAAGAAACATGTGAGTTTAAATTAGTATAAGATGATACATTTTTTATTTTTTATGTCCCTTTAATTAATAAAATGGACTCAAAATTCAATCCTAAAGACACATTCTCATATCAATTGGTGTACTATACAGGGTAAATCAAAATTTTTGTGAAGGTGTATGTGGGAAATGGTTTTCATTGTTCAAAGCTTCAAAATCATTAGAAAATAGTGAGTTAATATTAAATAATATTTAATAAATGATTCATATATAATAAATATATATATTTTGGCTATAGATACCTACAATTCAATAGAGAGACAAAACCTAGGTCGAAAGGTAGAAAAACACCTATAGGCCTATGTGATAAATGAGAATAAGGATGCAAAGTTGTATTGAAATTGATGATTTGTATAGGATATTAGCATGTGTGATGTTTTAATAATAATTTAATGTATCTTAAAGTCATTTTTATGCTTTTAAATGAAAGGAAACTCATCATAACTGGCTTTTAGGGTCAAATTGGTCAATTGGTTTACAAACCCTAGGCATGGTTTTGACTAGGTTTCAGGAATTTTAAGGGGAAAATGAATTATATAAGCATCTTACGATAGGTTTAGATGTGTTACATACCTAAAAATACCATATTAAATTTTAACCAAACACCAAGATATCACCTTCAAATAAAAACTCTCTCTCAAGCTCACTAAACATAGTCTACCTAAATTGAGAGACTTTTTATTCTAATTGGAGATGTAAGGATTTTTATGGATGAATAAGATAATATGGAATGTTATGGGTGTTTTTATAATTTTAATTTTTGTAATTATTTTATTGATTATGGCCTTATGATTTATGAATCATTATTAAGCTTATAAATAACTCAGGCTATCAAGAAACCTCTCTAGTGACCCAATGGGATAAAGTGGTCACATAAGTACTTGAAATGGATTGGATGACTATTTAAATAATTTTATAAACATTTAAAAATCTCCAAATCACTCCCTTAACCCATTTTTTGGCATGTAAATGGTATAACGCATGGAAAATTTCCCAATAAGTGTGGTTATAGATCTATTTGTAAGATGAGAAGATTATGGATGGAATGCAAATCAAATAATGTTTTATGAACCCCTAAAAAGTTGATATAATCATATAAATACTTTTATTTATGAATTTAAACATGATATAGAGGATAATCAGTCACTATCTTAAGTTAAAAGGGTGACTATCATACTAGCTTGTCTAAAAAGCCTAGTTACAGACCTATCAAATACCATTGGAGAGCTTCCCTTTAATATATACAACTATATCATTATGGTATAAGTATTAAAAAGTCATTATAAATAATTGGAGTCTATTAATCTCTTGAGATACCATTTTAATTTCCTCTCAATCCTGAATAAACATCCAAGCTAAGATTTTGGCCATTTCTTGATTCACCCACCTACACAATGTTCTAGTCCCTCAAATTTAACATGGATCATGCTCAGGAGGTCCCTAAAATAAAAAATTATATATATTAGGAATATCATAGTGGGTACACAAATCTATGCTTTTTTTTCTAGGAACTTCTTTAGAATGTTCTATAAAAGGATCTTTGTATGTTTTGAAGGATACAAGGAATTGAAGGCAAGTATGGGATTTAGTTGTGAAATGAAGCCTTAGAGAGTGTTTGAGGCATTCAACATTATTGATACAATTTTTTTAGGAAGACAAAGGAATTTCATGGAGATAGGTTGAATTCATTAGGATAAAAGCAAGAATTGAGGCTTTTGAGCTAAGAGAGGCATAATGAGATTAATGGGTTTCAAGACACCTAATAAGATATGACCACTACTACAATGTAAGTATAAGAAGGTTCTCAAATAGATGCAAGGTGTCAAGAAAAATGGTAGAGGGAAACTCAAAGTGAAATTTATGATCAAGTATGCCATTTGTCACTCTTAAGTAAGCAGGAGGTCAATTTTAAAGAAGGTTGATGAGTAATTGAAGAAATGAAGTTTCCTACACCAACCACTACAAGATCATGATACCAAAAATCAACACATGTTTAAGGACTTAATATCTCTCCATTCTAATACATTCTTGTAAATAACTTAATATTTCATGAGGGGACACATATAAATTACTCTCTTCTATGCCATTTCTCTCTCTCCTTCTCTCATTCTCTATATATACAACCTTTTTTGGCTTTGTAAGAATCCTTTGGTTGAGCATGGTGAAGCCATACTCAATAACACACTTATTCTTGCCTATGATTTTAATGACATGCTAGTTTAACCTTCTTCAAGATTTCTCTTAGTGTATATATGTGATTGTACATGATTTATAGTGGTAGTGTTCTAACTACCTCTCTTTTATCTTTTGATTCTTACCTCTTCACAAGTAGGTTGATAATTTGTAGGTCACATGGAGTGATGAAATTAGTTGTGTATAGAATTAGGTGTGTAATATATTTTAATTTAGTTTTTCATATTAGACATCTTGGTTATCATTTCATATTTCATGCATTTCCCAATAAATTTCATGTAAAAATATTAATGTGAAGAGAATCTATCATTGAAGTTATGTGTTCTAATTAGTCTTGCCTCATTTTAATAGTGCATAGGTAGGTGGAGGATATAATTTGGTGTATCCCCCCCTTAGTTAGTTTCCTTTCATGTGATTATTATCCATTTTCCTTTACAATATTGTAGTGTAAAATTAATATCTTGACTAATACATTAAGTGGAGCTAGCCTTATAATCTAGAGATTTCGTCTACATAGAGGTCACCCATAACCTAGTATTAATCCCATTACATAGCTTAATTTAAGAGGACGTGAATCACCCCCTCAAGGGTGAAAATTTGAGTTATAATAGTGAGTAAGGAAAGAAAGGGATGATGTGGGAGTGATTACATATGATGAGAGATGATGAGGGAGTGACTTAGAATGATGCAAAATGATGAGTGTTTATGAAAGAGTGATTAATGTTGATGATGGAAAATGAAGGAGTGATTAGAGATCATAAGGAATGATGAGGGATTTGTTAGGTATGATGAGGAAGAATAAGGGATGATGATAGAGTGACTAGGGATAAGAAGATACTCATTAGGGATGATGAGGGATAACAAGGTAGTGATTAGGGATGATGAGTGTGTGGCTATGGATGATGAGGGATGAGGAGGGATGAGGAGGGACTAATTGGGATGAGAGGGTCAATGGGGTAATTATTTTAGATGAAGAGGGGTGATGCAATAGTGATTAGGGATAATGAATGATGATGAGGGTGTCATTAGGGACAATGAGGGTTGATGAGGGAGTTATTATGGATGATTAAGGATAATGAATGGGTAACTAGGGACAAAGAGGTATGATGAGGTTTGATTAGGAATTGATTAGGGATGATGAGAGATGATCAAGGTTGATGATGGATTTACTAGGGATGATGAGGGACAATGAGGGCCAACAAAGAAGTGGTTAGGGATGATGAGGGATTATGAGGACCAATGATGGTGTGATTAGGGACTATGAAGGATGATGGGGCATGATGAGGGTCAATGAGGGAGTGTTTAAGGATTATGAGTAATAATTAAGGACTAATTAGTGTTGATAAGGGGTGATGAGGGAGTGATTAGGGATAATGAGGGATGATGAGAAATATTGAGGGAGTGATGGTGGATATTCAAGGATAAATTTTCATAAGAAAAAAGTGTCTAGTCATCAAAGTACAATCTAAGGAAATACCAAACTATTTCTTAATGGAAGAAATTTTGGATTTCATTATATACAAGTAACTTCTTCATTTTATGCTTGGTAGTGGAAAGGCATAACATTTGAGTTGAGTTTGAGCTGTTGATATCCTATGAAAGGCCTAGTATATACTCAATATTATCATAGGTTTTGAGATGAGTTTGAGATCTTGATGCATTTTAGTGAAAATAGATATGATTTTGGAAAATCCTTTTGATATGATGTTCTTTTGACTTACAATGTATGGGTCGATGCACAAATTTGGGGGAAAAAAAACATGACAGTCCCCCAACTTTTAAAGTTCTTTTATAAAGGGCATACACTATTTTTAAAAGGGTGTACACCCTTTTTAAAATGGCGTATGCCTTTTTTTTAAAATTATCAAGGCTCAATATTTTGCCCAAACCTCAAGGGAATACACCCTTTCAAAAGGGTGTATGCCCTTTGTGGTTTACAAAGGGTGTATTCCCTTTACAATGTGTATATGCCCTTTACAATACAAAGGGTGTATGCCATTTAAAAAGTATAAAGACTATATGACATTAACTATTTTTATTATTTTCCGGCTCAAAGATAAACCTACAACCAATTTTTCTTAAGGAGATTTTTTTTTTTTTTTTTCTAAATTTTTAGATTGACACGTGTTTTGGAGTTTCATCCCACCAATGGGATTCATCTTTTAGATTACAAAAAATTAGGTATGTTATTTTTGAATTTTAATTTTTTAGTTTCTATTTATTGAAGTAAGATTTTGAATTTAAGTTTGCATTGGATTTTTTACATTGCCAAAAAAATGCCTATATTTTTATTTAAATTTAGATACACAAGTTTGATGAATCTATTTCATGTAAAAAATGTTAGACAAAACCTTGAAGAGTTTGATTTTTCACAAGAAAAAATTGAATTATATGAGAAATACAATTTCAAATGTCAATAATTACAAATAATCATCAATGGTTTGCATCACTCTTCATCTGGTAGTGTAAATAGTTTAATTGCCAATACATTAGAGTTTACTTTTAATGAAATGGAAAATGTTACTTCACAACTAGATGTAATGTTGCATCGAAGAGAGGCTATGAAACAATTTTATTTTGACAAATTGTCATATGAAAATGTGAAGAAAAAAATAACAAAAGAAGACCTTTATTCTTTATTTATTAAGCCTAAAACCAACCAACCTTGACCAAGTAATTGCAAACACATTAGTATTCATTGGTGTGTTCATGAGGAGATTAAAAATAACTTTTGGGATAGGTGTTGGATGGTGATTGATGAGCCTCCATACAAAACTAATGAGGTTCCATTATATTTTATGATAAAATTGTATTATGAGTTTGTGTTGCAAGAAATTTCAAATTATTTTGACATGAAGGCATCCCAAGGTATGGGAGGTGGGTCTTCATTTAATAGACTTGGTACTAGGTGAGATAAAAACCATCATAACTGAGCTCTGAGAAATAGAAGAACAATATCACTTGCCTCTACTCTTAAAATTTTAAATCATAACATATAGATGGACACCCTTGAGGTGGTTATTAGTTTGACACAAGTTATGATTGAGCATGGTTTGCATACTTTGAATAATTTTACTTAGCCTATAGGTGGTACTAATGGTAGTGGTGGTGTTAGTGGTATTGGTGGCAGTTGTAGTTGTGGTAGTGGTTTTGTTGGTATTGGTAAAGTTGAAAGTGTTCCTCCTCCTACTCATGTTATATTTCCTATACATCATTTCAAATCAGATGGGAAGAAGTGTATGAGACCTCCCATCTAGGTGTGACATACATAGAGTATATTTATCAAGACTAGAATGCCAGAGCATACACCATATGTATATGCTTCAGTAGTGCATAACGCTAGCATGACAGACACTAGCATGTCAGACATTAGCATGCTATAGAATATACCACATATAGATGATTCAATAGTGCACGAACTAGCATTTTAGACACTATGTGAAATGTAGTAGCTTTAGTGACTTGTGTCAGGATATGCTAGTTTCCTATTATAGAGGATTTATCAACTTCACCATCTGTATTTGATGCACATGTTTAATTTTAATTATCATTTTCTTATGTTTGTAAAATAATATTACGTTTATTTTCTAGTATGTGTTTACTTAATTGACTAATTTATTTGACTAAACTTGTTATTTGTTGTTTGTATAGATGATTGTGATATCTTGGGTACCTCAATAGGACTTGAATCTATTGTAGAGGCCATAATTTTCATGGGTGTACCTTACACATGGATTTATAAATTTATAAATTACATATTTATTCATGTACATATTTATTCTCCTTTAAACAAAAAACTATATTTTAATATATATTACAGTCATAGTTTTTTATCATGTTCATTGGATTCACATATTATTCATTTATTGGTTTTATAAATGATGAGGGATGATATGGTCACCCCTCATAGATGATAAAAAGGTTTAGGTGATGTTATTTATAGATAAGAGAATATACTATCTCCGCAATACGTTATGATTCAGGGATGAAGACTGGTGAGAACATATATTTTAATTGTTTTATCTTTAAGCATTGATATTTTATGTCATATTTAGATAATTATATGCGACTCTAGATCTAATGATATATGTATGCTCCATAGGATTCTCCATATCATGTGTATATGTGGTCTTGTATCCCTAGACAACCATTTAAATGGAATATGGTGAGTGTAGAATCATTTTTAAAAAATTACATTCTTGAAAAATTTATCAAATTTTCAATATATAATTTTAATGCATTAATTTTTATATTTTATATATTGTGCAGCGATAAAAAAATTTATTAGTTGTCAATGAAATAATGAATGAATAACATGATAATAGGAGAGTATCTATTCATATTGAGGCATCTAACAATCCTGAGTCTGCGTCTATGGAAACAAAGCACAATTTATTTAGAGGCAATGAGGAGTAGGAGAGCTATTTTTTCTGTTAGGGGTCTAGTTGTAGGCACAATCTATTTTGTATGATTATATGGCCCACATTGTATGTCTATATGGCACATTTTTTCTATGTACATAGTTGGAGGCACAATTAATTTTGTATGTTGATATGGCCCACATTGTATGCCTATATGGCACATTTTGTCTATATACATGATATGGTCTATATTTTTTATTGGTATATGTTATATTATTTATGTTAAAATATGACATATAAATTTGCATGTATCACATATATACTATTCAACAATTTATTCCTTTACCTATGCATATTTTCTTTTTTGATCATTTAATGCTTACACATATTATTGGTTAATGATTGAATTATTACTTCATATGGGGTTTAAAAAATTCACATTATTCTCTAACTTAGGTGATTTAAATCATTATGTATATTTTAAATTTACATGAGATATTTACTATTTTATTGTTTCATTTACATTTAATAACATATCAATTTGTAATTGTCATGTAGATATTATAAATTGTACTTGATCATAAATGTTAGGAATTGTAGTTATGCACTTGTGGATGTATTCGGATCTTAATTATCCATAAAATAAACAAAGATAATTATATGTGTCCATATATTCACTATGGCCTAATTATACATGGGTTAATATTGACATTGATAGCCCTATCTAGACTATCCACAAAATTACAATCTTGGCAAGACAAGAATATAGACACAAATGAAGAGGCTTAATCAACTTAGATATTCCTTGACTAGTATATAAAACTTGAGGTTATATTATTATGGTATTTAAAGACATATAAAATCTTTATATCAATATTTAAAACCAATCCATCTATTGGTTTTGTCTATTTGAAATCAAAAGACTCAAAGCTCTCTACAAGCTAATTAAGCCTAAATGCCTCAAAAGGATCAAAAAAATAAATATTTGAAAATAGGGGTATATATCAATCTAAAATATTTTATCAAAATATTTTGTAGGTGACTCAACTTTTGCAACACCTAAAAAGGTCTACTACAAAGAATTTTATCAAAAACCTCTCATAGACTTACTAGTCTTAATGTTTCTCTAACATGCCAAAACCCATTCTGTATGCAATTAACACTTAAAGACACCCCAAACATATGTATTTAGGTGTTTTATGAATTATCAATGCCCAGATAAAATTTTTGGCTTTCCACTTTCAATATTTTACCCAAAAACTCATGAAATCATGTTTTGTCTATTAGGCCTAATTATCCTCTAGTAGGTCAAAACTCAAGATATAGTTTTTTGACAATAAATGATCTTTTTATGAGGTTTGTATAGATGAATTAAAGGTGTTTCAACCTTAATTCAGATTTTATATACTCAATATTAAATTTTCTAAACCAATCTCTCTCCTCATTGTCAAAGAAACACATAAAATAGGGTATCTCTTACACATACTCGATTGGTACAATGTATGTACACCTCCAAATGACTCAAACCAATTGAATATATTATTAAACCTTATTGGAAATATTTTCACAAATTTTGGGAATTTTACAAGGTTTTAAAATGGTTTTATGATTATTTTGTAAACTTGACCATAAAACTAGGGTTTAACAAAGTTTAGAGAACCCGAGAAGAATTTAATGATTGTTCATAGCCTATTTAGGCTCTTCCAAAGAACTAATGCTTGGATAATACTATAGAATCCTTATAATAGCTTTAAAACCCTTTGTATTTAATCCATGCATAATATAATATGTGTTTTGAGAACTCTATGTTCAACTGTTCATGAGAAAAATAAGGCCTTTATGTGTTTTGATATTCCAATCACAAGAATGAACATCCAAATACATTAAAACACTTGGAATTCAAATAATAAGACCTATAATACATAATAAGACACAAATACCATATTAAACAGGTTTATACACATGATCTGACTCATCAACCCAATCAATAAACCATCTATACAAACACATCCAGATGGGCATTTTTAGGTTAGAATGACCTTTGTCTAGTCTCGATTAGGCCCTAGGAGAAAAATTTGTAATTGGTCGAATGCATCCCTTAAGAAAATTAAATCATCCTTGAGTGTACAAAATGAGGGAACTTTGATCATGCATTGCATGAGAATCATGAGGTATAGATATTAGCCATCAAAATGTGTAGATATGAGTCTTCTAAGAAAGCACAAAAAGATTTTATCTAACTTGAAATGTATGGGATGCAACAATGGGTTTCTCTCATAGTTAAATATATCAAAATAGGCCAAAATTTGGTTAGTAGGGGCCATATAATCTGACTCATCAGCCCAATCAACAAAAATTCTATGCAATCACATCTAGATGGGCATTTTTAGAATAGAACTACCTTTGTCTAGTATTGATCGGACACATATTGCATGACAACTATGAGGGATAGAGATGAACCATTAGATCCTACACATGTAAGGATGAGTACTATAATAAATTCTAAGAGTATTTTTCTAATTAGATATGGATGAAATGTGGAAATGAGGTTTATCTCATGGCAAAATCTCTCAAAATAAGCCAAAATTTGGTCAATAGAGGCCATATAATCTGACTCATCAGTCCAATTGATGAACCATCTATGCAAACATGTCTAGATGGGAAATTTTAAGATATAAAAACCTTTTCTAGTCTCGATTAGGCCCTGAGAGCAAAATTTTTAGTTATTCAGAGGCATCCCTCAAGATAATTCACTTGTCCCTGAGTGTGAAAAATGAGCAAACTTTGGTTGCACATTGCACGAGAACTATGAGAGCTAGAGACAAATCATCAGATCTCAAACATGAAAGGATGAGTCCTATAATAAATATTGGGTGTATTTTATCTAACTAAAGATGGATGAGATGTGACAATGAGGTTTCTCTCATAGCTAAATATTTTAAAATGGGCTAAAAGTTGGTCAGTGGGGGCCATATAATCTAACTCGTTAGCCCAATCAAAAAATCATCCACATGAACAAATCCAAATGGGAATTTTTAGGCTAGAATGACCTTTTTATAGTCTCAGTCAAGCACTAGAAGTGAAATTTATAGTTGGTCAGAGCCATCCCTTAAGAGAATTCACTTATCCCTAATTGTGCAAAATGAGCAAACTTTAGTTACACATTGAATGAGAACCATGAGGGCTAGAGATAAACCATCAGCTCTTACACATGAATAGATGTGTCCTCTAATAAATCCCAAGATGATTTTATGTAACCTAAGATTGGTAAGATTTTGAAATGAGGTTTCTCTTATGGCTAAATCTCTTAGAATGGGCTAAAAGTTAGCCAATGAGGGCCATACAATCTAACTCATTAGCTCAATCTATGAACCGTCTATATGAACACATTGGGATGGGTGTTTTTAGAATAGAACTACCTTTGTCTAATCTCGATTAGACCCTAGGAGTGAAAATTGTAGTTGATCAGAGGCATCCCTCAAGAGAATTCACTCATCCCTGAGTGTGCAAAATGAGTGAACTTTAGTCATGCATTACACGAAAAATGTGGGGGTTAAAGATGAACCATTCTGTCCTACACATATAAGGATGAGTCTTGTAAGAAATATTAGGAGTATTTTATCTAACTAAATATGGATGGAACATGGTATTGAGGTTTCTCTCATGGCCAAATCTCTCAGAATAGGCCAAAAGTTAGTCAGTGGGGGTCATATAATCTAACTCATCAGCCCAATTTGATGAACCATTTATGTAAACATGTCTAGATGGGGATTTTTAGGATATAATGACCTTTTTATAGTCTCAATTGGGTCCTAGAAGTGAAATTTGTAGTTGATCAGAGGCATCCCTCAAGATAATTTAGTAGCCCCCAAATGTACAAAATGAGCAAACTTCAATCATGCATTGCATGAGAACAGTGAGGGCTAGAGATGAATGTCACCTCTTATATATGCAGGGATGAGTCCTTTAAGAAATCTCAAGAGGATTTTATGTAACTTGAGATGGATGAGATTTATAAGTGAGGCTTATCTCATGGCCAAATATCTTAGAATGGACCAATATTTGGTCAGTGAGGGTCATATATTATGACTTGTCAACCCAATCGATGAACCGTTTATACGAACACATTAGGATAGGAATTTTTAGACTATAATAACCTTGGCCTAGTATTTATTGGGCCTTGGGAGTGAAATTTTAATTTTTTCAAAGGCATCCCTCAAGATAATTTAGTGGTCCCCAAATGTGCAAGATAAGCAAACTTCAATCGCATGTTGCATGAGAACCGTGAGGGCTAGAGATGAACCATCAACTAATACATGTGAAAGGATGAGTACTATAAGAAATACGAAGAGGATTCTATCTAAATAAATATAGATGAGATGTAGAAATGAGGTTTATTTCACAATGAAATCTCTCATAACAGCCCAAAAGTTGTTCAGCAAGGGCCATATATTCTAACTCATCAGCCCAATCGATGAACCATCTATGTGGACACACGGGGATAGTCATTTTTAGGATAGAATGATATATATGTGATCTTATTCTAGTCTTGGGAGTGAATGTTATATTTTATTGGAGGCATCCCTCAAAATAATTTAGTGGTTCTCGAATGTGTAAAATGAGTGAACTTCGATCGTGCATTGCACAAGAACTATGAAAGCTAAAGATGAACCATCAACTCTTACACATGTAAGGAGAGTCCTATAACAAAGAGTAGGAGAATTTTATCTAACTCAATATGGATGAAATGTATCAATGATATTTATATTATGGTTAAATGTCTTAGAATGGCCCAAAAGTTGGTCAATGAGGGTCGTATATTTTGACTCATCAGCCCAAACGATGATCTTCCTGCATGATTACATTGAGATAGCCATTTTTAGGCTATAATAACCTTTTTATGGTCTTGATCAGGGATTCTAAGTGAAATTTTTAGTTGATTAGAGGCATCCCTCAAGAGAATTTAGTGGTCCTTGAATGTGCAAAATGAGCAAACTTTGATTGTGCATTGCATGAGAACAATGAGGGCTAGAGATAAACTATCATATCTTACACGTGTAGGGACAAGTAATATAATAAATAATAGGATGATTTTATATATCTTGAGATGGATGAGATGAAATAATGAGGTTTATATCATGGCCAAATCTCTTATAATGGCCCAAAAGTTAGTCAGTGAGGGCCATATATTCTGACTTGTCAGCCCAGTCAATGAACTGTCTATTCAAACATGTCAAAATAAGAATTTTTAAGATAGAACAACATTTATTTAATCTTGATTTTCCCTTGAGAGTGAAATTTGTATTTGATCAGAGGTATCCCTTGAGAGAATTTATTGGTCCTTAAATGTGTAAAATGAGAGAACTTTGTCATGCATTGTACAAGAATTGTGAGGACTAGAGATGAAACATCAACTCCTACATATGCATAGACAAGTCATCTAAGATATCATAGGAGTATTTTATCTAACTCAATATGGATGAGATGTGGTAGTGAGGTTTCTCTCATATCCAAATCTCCCAAAACATGCTAAAACTTGGTAAGTGAGGATCATATATTCTGACTCGTCAACCTAATCAATGAATTGTCTATGCAAACATGTCAAGATAGGCATTTTTAAGCTATAATGACCATTATTTGGTCTCTATTGGCCCCTGAGAGAGAAATTTTTAGTTGATAAGAGGCATTCCTCAAGAGAATTAAGTTGTCCTCGAATGTGTAAAAAAGGTAAACTTTCATCGTGCATTGCACAAGCACCATGAGTGTTAGAGATGAACCGTCAACTCTTACACATGCAAAGATGAGTCCTCTAAGAGAGATAAGGAATATTTTATCTAACTCGAGATCGATGATATATGTTATTTAGGTTTATCTCATAGCCAAATCTCTCAGAACTTGCTAAAATTTGGTCAATGAGGGTCATATATTCTGACTCATCAACCCAATAGACAAACCATCTATGCGAACACATTAGGATATGCATTTTTAGGTTATAAAATTGTTTTCTAGTCTCAGTTGGCCCCTATAAGTGAAATTTTTAGTTCATCAAAGGCATCCCTCAAGAGAATTTAGTGGTCCCTAAATATGCAAAAAAGAGCAAACTTCTATCATGCATTGCACAAGAACCATGAGGGCTAGAGATGAATTGTCAACTCCTACATGTCCATAGGTGAATCCTATAAAAGAACATAAATAAGACTATTTTCATGTTTTATTGAAAGGATAAATAGAGATAAGGTGAAAAATTATTTGCCTAAGGTAGATAAAATTAATATAAATTATTTTGGCTTCTCTTCGTTTCAAGAAGATAATATTTTCTACTCACGACACCAACCATGTGAAGGTGGAAGCTCATCTATTGCCACTAACCTACATTTAAATTATTAGTAAATTTTTAAAATAGAAATAAACACATAAAGATAAAGTAGTTGAAAATTAAAATACATTAAATCAAATAATTTTTCTATATTAATTTAAAATACTAGATAAACTTACTAATTCAATCTAACGTACCTTCAAGATTAGATCTATTTTCAAGTGTTTCAAGAATCACTTCATGATCAGAATCATGAAATTTACACAAAGTTATATTGTGAATATTTCCATGATGTTTGATCATTTGAATGTTTGTAGCAATAACCAGGTTTGAATAATGAAGCACCACCCTGTGTGTTTCAAAGTCCTCAAATAACAATTATTTTATTTTTTTATAATAGTACCTACGAAGCTAGGTTTCAGTAACAACTACGGATCCAATGGAATAAATTATCTCTTATCCATCCATAACATTTATGTTAATTTCTTTTTTCCTCTAATAACAACATAAGTAGTAGTTTATTCCTTCCTCATTGTTTTCAACTGTAATGACTAAAAAAACATGCCCTACATTTAAAGTATAATGAAATGGTAAGCACATCTAGGAAAAAATAAAAATATCACTAATGTTTAAGGTTATATATTTAATTAAAGAATAAACTATACCTGGTTGCACAAGATCTGAGATGTGGTTAAAGTAAACTGATGATGCCATTTCATGATCTATCAATTGTTGGAGTGAATGGTTACTCTATATAGGTGATATGAGTAAACAATACCATTCATAGACCCATTATCTTGACTCAAATTCATTCCAATTAAATTATATACATGAAGAATAAAAACATGCAATATCCCTTATATAAATAGTCCAAGAACTTGAATTTGAGCTCTGAATGGAGTGGAAAACACTCAATCTAGGTATTATAATGCCATATTCATACATTGACTTATGTTGTTCCTCTATGAACCAAAATAATCTTCGTACATGAGAATGTTTATCCGATCTATGACAAATATTTTCATTACACCAAGTCATAATACTTATAGCATTGATCAAGCTAGCATCATCCTTATGCTTTTCCTACTCTCTTTTAAGGGTTCTTTTTACACATGCACTAGCACCATTGTGTTCCATTTTTCCATGGCCAGACCCAAAGAAACTCCAACAATATTAAATGTCATTATTCTTATGCATTATGATTAACTAGTAAAACATTTGAGAATTCTTAAATTGCCCTACACAATTGTCTGACCAAATGTAGTGTGTATTAAACATGAATTCTCTTACATTCATGTTTATATAAAATATCAAAAAATAACCTTGGATAAAATCTTGAGAATACGATCTATCATCACTCATATAAAGATGGTACTCCCTTAAAATATTTCTATTTTCATCTATGATATGAGATGCATGTCTGAATGTAATATAAATAAAAATTCTAACTTGAATTGAATTATAGTATTGGGATTGAAACCCAGTCTATGGTTGTAGTGTGTAGTTATCAACAAAATCCACAACCAAAATAATGATTCCAACTAGAAAGTTGTCTTTGTATGCTTTGAATTGATTATATAACCATTTTAATTTATGTGTGTGTCTTTCATATTGGTAAATAATATTCTTCTTAAATTCAAATATGAAATCACATAAAAAAACTTTGGTCGTAACCAATTCACATATTGATGACTCTTTTTCATATTTTAACACATACTTAACAAATCTGTACTTATTATAATCAGCTAGTTGCTTTACAAATTCATATGAAATATCTTTATATAAACAAATCATCAAATTTAAAAAAAACACTACAACTCTTACATGTTCCATATAAACATTGTTTGGAAAAAAAATTTATCTCTCAGGTCTTTGACAGAAAAGACCTTGGATTAATTCTCTTGATGTCTTAGGTGGGGAAGATACCATGCATTCCTACAAAATCTCATCGGTACATAAAATACAATGTATATAATGAAAAACATCAAAATGCATAGCAAATTCAACATGTACACTACAATGACACGTGGTGCATGCTTGGTTGATTTTAACATAGAAAGGCTTGCACATCTCAAATGATCTTTGGATAATTATCAATTGGCCATTAATTTTTTCAATATATTTTTTATAAAATTTTATTTGGGTCATGTCTAAAAAATATTTTTCATTTGGTACATAATTTTTTGAGCCTTTTTTAAAATTTTAATAACATATTTTAATTTAGATGAAACCCTTGTATTGTCATGTCAAAAAAATTCAATCAATTATTTCTTTCCTTCAAATAATACCTTATCTTTTCATGGGAGTCTACCACTAAACACCCAACAATCTATGAGGGAAGGGTCATCAAGCCTTGTTCTTCTTCATTTGACATTTATTAGAGTTTTTATATATAAATTCAAGGATTTATTTGTTGAAGTAATAATTTGATCTTTAGATGTTGACTTACTATTGGTGTAACCCTCACCTTGTTTACACCTCAGGTTACCTTACCAACATGTCACTTCTTCATTAGACTATGTTCTTTTCTTTTTATGAATTTTTCTCTTATCTCAATGCCGAGATACTAGTTGAGTCACCAATGCTCTTGTTGGTGACATAGCTCTATATAGAAATCAGGATCATCAATGCAACCTTGCTCATTTGTAAAATAATGTCATTCATACCATGATAGATAGAAATCTTTATCAAGAACAATATAATTATCTCATTCGGCTATCATGGTTTACCTGTGACTCTTAAGAACCAGATCAATCTTTCACTGAATGAAACCTTGAAAATCATCATAACATGTTCTTATATCCATCCCAAGTTATATTAGAACTTACAGTCTTTTATCCTACATCACAACCCAATTTCCTTTATTAAGCCCTTTTGGTCCTTGCAGCCCTATCAAAAGAGTTTTAGCCTTTATTTCTCAGATTAAAAATTATTTCATCAAGCCAATATTAGATCATAGTACCCATTATAAATTTATACCACAGATATTAAAGCTAGACAAGGTTCCTTTGGAACATCTTCTCCAAATTGCAACTTTCCCTATTCTTGACTGGGCTGAATAGATCTTCATACTACCCTGTTTCACTATAGTTCTTACATTTGCTTCTTGAAAGGTCTTCAAATCATAATTATAGGTTTTATAAACATATATAGGACCTATTACAACCATTTGATAACATATTATATGTATGCAATCCTTTCTCCTTCTCAAAATGAGTAAACAGGTTTTCACTTACAATGTCTTTTAGAAAATACAGTCCTCTATATCTTTTCATGAACAGAATTTTAAGACCTTAAACATTTTAGTCATGTAAATAACTTTATTATCCAACTACATATTAAATTTCAAGTCATTCTGAGTATTCTTTTTCAAGTTATGTGCTCTTTAGTACCTGAGAACACGTTTTCTGAGTTGTCTTAGAACTACAAGTTTGTATTTTGACCATATCTTTTTCCACATTGCTCCATTCGATCTGAAACTACTTGAATTGGATTCATGAATCCAAGGCGCATCTACACACAAAATTTCATAAGTTTTCATTGGGTAAATCTCGATATATACCCATTATTCCAACCGTGCCTAGTTTTCTTTCCACACAGGCTTGCACCCTGTTCATGGAACTTTTGCAACATTTTAGTCCTCTTCATCACCTAATAAAATTGGAAACTGGTTCTCAACATATATCCAAAGGTTCTCATACATATTTCACTCTAATAAATGATCATTTATTTCTTAAACCTCAGGGAAGCATACATATACATACACAACCCTGTACATTTGTTTAGACCAAAATTCTATACTTGGGATTATTGTTTACATAACATACACATGTGAATCAAAATACCTTTCTTCATAATCAAAATAGATACTTACAAGCAAGGATCCATCACTCTATGATCCATATCCATGGTCAATGGCTTATAAGTCTTATTTGCACCTTCAACTTTCTCTCTTCCTTCACTCTTGCATTCTTGAATGAGGTCCTCCCTCACTATTTCTTCCTTCCATTCTCTTCTTTTATTGACTGAGAGGTCCCCCCTCTCATCTTCTTACTCTCCTCTCACACATAAGCTCTCTTTCTTACATTGTTCCTTTAAATGAGCTCTTTCTTTCTCATGTGAGCTCTATTTTTTTTTTCCTTTCTCATATGAATTCTTTTACATTCCTCTATTTTCATGAGCTCTTCTCACATTCTTCTTTTTTTCTTAATGAGCTCTCCCTCTTTTTTTGAATGAATTCTCTTTTGCTATTTTGAAGAGCCTCCTCCCTAACCTCTATGCCCAACTTGGGCTCAAGACAAAACAAATATGGTTTGTAATCTTCAACAATATACCAAGGTTGAAAGATTTTCAACCACTCCTCCTTTATTTGCTCAACAACTCCAATGTTGGAGATTCTCCTTTAACCACTTTCACTCTTTTATTTTTTTACATTGAATTTTTACCTTTACTTTTACAACTACTCCTCATTAACAAAATTTTGGAGGGAAAATACAATAATTTGAATTTGAATTCAAACATGACTACAGCTTGCATGCCTAGTGAAGACTGATCCCAACTTAACCATGTCTTGTAGGAAGATGTATGTAGATGCTCCTGCATCAACTATACATTCCATTATTACTCATCTTGCCACATTACTATCTTTATTTTGACTTTTATTGCCTATTGATTTAAATATATTAAATAGATTCTTTACTATTGTACTATTTATTCCCTCCATATTTAATGTTCTTAACTCCAAATTATGCATCATAGGGTGCATTTTTTATATTTTCATTAATTAAAGAAATAGTTGAAATCATTTTATATGGATTTTATTCTTAAATGCATAGTTCCATACATGTTGAGCATGATAGTTCCATACATGCTGAGCGTGATGTTTATAATTTGGAAAGAACAAAACAAATTAATAATTTTTGTGTGAAAGGTAAGAGAAATTCATGAATCACAAAGGGTTTGTGTTCTTTCAAAAACATGCATGCCCTTTGGGATCCATGAAACAACGCGTAGAAATATTTATAAGCCCAAAAGTAGTTGTGCAAAGGGAATAGGCCCTTTTCATATTTATAAAATTTTCACCCACTTTCCCTCAAATTTTCCCTCGATTTTAGGCCTAGGGGGTCCCAAACCTAGCCAACCTCTGTCATGGACCAACCAAGGGGATTTATAAGAAAATTAATCTTTTTTTTTCCTTTTTATCGACACGTCTGATTAGGCAACTTATATATATATATATATATATATATATATATATATATATATATATATATATATATATATATATATATATATATATATATATAGTTTGTAGAGGGGAAAGCATAGTTGTAGAATATATATATATATATATATATATATATATATATATATATATATATATATATATATATATTTAATGTTAGAATTTTATTTAAAATTATTAATTAATTTTTACAAACATACCTTGTTATAGTCTATATTTTTATCATCATAAATTCCATTATAACATTTTTGATATTAATCAAATGCTTATAAAACTTATATCTCAATAATCTACACATTGTCAGTGATGCTTTAAAAAAATGATTTTCATGAAGTTAAGGTCAAAAAGTTGTGTTCATACACTTGTAGTTTCAATTTTATAGTTGTCTCGACTTGTAAAATTATTTAAAAATTATATATAATAAAAAAATATTCTTGACAATCTTTGATATTTATCCTATCCATATGTGAAATTTTATACAAAAATTAAATCATTTACTCAAAAAATGTATGTTTGTAAACATGTAGTGTCCTTATCATTTTACAAAAAATGACCAATCTATTGTCATAAATGCATCTATTTCACACACTTTTATCATTTAGGTATTGGAAAAATATATATATTTAGAAACTAAATTCAAAATGCCACAATTCATGTTTTTATGTCATTGTCAAATTAATTTTTGAAGTGTTTCTAACATTCTCTCAAATTTCAACTATTTTTATTTTCAAAGAAAAAAGTGTCACTTTATACCCCCAACCCCTTTTGTCCCCTATTATCCTGCATCTCCCTGTATAGTACGAAGCTCAAGAAGTAGTCAAGATGAACTAATTAATGTGCTTCATGTCTATCTATCTCTCTCCCACCTCATTAGTGAAATAATCATGATTTTTTTAATTTATGTGCATGATAACCATCTCTCCATATGGTTTGGGGAGAGGGAGATAATGATATCAATGATTATGATATGATCATGAGAAAATAAGGTTAAAAAACACTACCATTTACCCCAAATAATAATAGTAGAGGTTTTGGAAGTGGTAGTTTCCTATTTGAGTTTTGAATGCTATAAAATGACTCTATTCTATGTGATTTTAGAATAAAGTGGTCAAGTCATACTTGTGTCAGATTGGAATTGAAGCTTGCATGGATTAACCCATATATTTAACATTTGTTTCAAAGTGAAAGATATATTTTTCATTTAACTCTTGAATGGTGTTTTATTTCCTTCTATTCTGAATGGATTGTATACTAAGGTGATCATCCCCACACATGTTTGGTATATTCGGTAGGGTCATGATGGATTATTCCAAGGATGTTTTATTATGATTTCCATGGTGGAAATAATACAATATTGAGTTGATCATATTATTTAATTAATAAACATTAGAGTGACGACTATGGAGTGATTCACTTCTATCTATTTATGTCCCACTTCATTAGTGAAATCAAATTTTTGGGTCTACATTAATCTCAGGGTGCAAAAGTGACTCAGAGGTTTGACCCACAAACCAAATCTTATTTTTACTTTAATAGATGATAGATTCCCCCAAATATAGATATTCAAAGGTGAAAACAAAGAACCAAATGTATAGTTATCATATTTTCACCAAGGGTTAGATGTATCAGTCAAGATAGGTCGATACATCTATGCATGCTTTCTCCTATGATATTACGTAGATGTCGCATCCATGTTAGCATAGGACCTATCTAATCATTCATCCTTATATCTAACTCTACAAATTCATACTTAACCCCCTATCTATATTTATGGCTTTGTGTCATTATCTCGCCCAATGACATCCATACCTGAGCATAGACTTGAATGAGTCCAATATTTTACTTTGTTTCCAATCCTAAAAAATTTAAAAACTAAGTATTGATCAAAATATATTTTAAATAACTATCTTCTACATGGCGTCGGTACAACTCTATAATTGATTTTAAAAGATGCAAAGAGGCCCTAATTTTTTATTATTTATTAAAATAAATTTAAATTATAAATTAAACATAAACTTATACTTAAATTTTTATTTTACTCCATAGCTAATCAAAATTACAAACAATATCAAACACAAAACAAATGTAAAACCAAAGGGCATATGCCGTTTGTACTGCATATAATGTATGTCATTTGGCAAAGGGCGTACACCCTTTGCTTTACCTTTTTCAAAATTTTATCATTCCCTCAAAAAAAAGTGTTTAAAAGGGTGTAGGCCCTTTGCTAAAGGGCATATGTCCTTTATGTTCAGGACCGACCAAATTTGTATCTCGCACTCCCTTTGCAAGAAATTATAACTTTTTCTAGGAATGGACCTTTTTTTTGTCCCCTAACTTTGTGTATCTTCACTATTATAATTGACGAATTATTTGCTATTATTTTGCAACAAACATTTCCTTGTCTAATTTTTGTTTCACATACCTCTATTATTGTTGTTGCAGATATGAAGAGTTGTTCACGTCACACTATCATTGTCCCTGACCATCAGCACCCAACTCACATTGAAAACATTCACTCCTCTCATGCTTTGTATGGCCTTGCCCTTCCCCACCATTTTCTAATTGCTAAAGCTCTTCTTAAACAAAACATCTGCCACATCGTATTAAGAAACACACCACCTCATTTACCACTATCACATCATTCAAAAATATTAAATTATTGTTATTAATGCTTCATACCGACAAGATGAAACAAAACCAAAAATTATAAATTTCAAATGAAGTATGACTCTTAATCTATGTTGTTTTATTTTATTTTTTTTAATATACCTGAAACCATTATATGGAATCCGTGAATTACATAGAATATCGGTATCTCAATGCATATTTTAAAAATAAACATATCGCAGATTGCAATGCTGAGTAAGCATACATTTAAATTAGTGAGCTTCTTTTGCTAAACAACTACGAGTAAGGAGCATCCATGCTGCCAAATTCTCCCAGTTCACGATTCTGAGTTTAACCGCTTAACTCTCAATATTAAATATTTAGATAAATTTATCACTTCATAAATAGATCATTCTCACCAATCAAATTACAACTCTTTTTATATTATTTTATTTTATAAAACCCCACTTCACTACAACTCTCAATATTAAATAATTAAATTAGATCATTCTCACTAATCAAATTACAACTCTTTATGACATTACTCACACCTTTAGAATAATTGGAATTACCCTCGACAAAAAAGCCTCCACCATTTATGTGGTTGAACTTGATTCCGAACGTGGAAATCTCTGCATTGGCCGTTAACATCCGAATTACAAATTATAAATGGCATTGACCAAGTTTGCGATCTGGCAAAGAATTCGCTAATAAACTGAAACGTGGCTTCAATCAGTCTGCAGACCAACTGCATGGAAATGGACGTCTGGAAACTGGCGTGCTCTGCTCAAGCAAGCCGGTCAGGTCCGTTGGCAAACCTTGCTAATTTTATTGAACGTGTATTATTGTTGTTATTAATTTAGGTTCTTTTGTCTCTACGGTGTGGAAAGAAATGTAGACTGAGGTGGACCAACTATTTGAGGCCGGACTTCAAACATGGAAATTTTAGTTTCAATATATATTGATCTTTTATTTTATTGATTGTCGAACAACTTTTACGTGTATCGGTCAAATTTGGCCCAATGAAGAGCAGACAATCATTTAGCTTCACCAAACTGGAGGCAATAGGTGAGATTAGGCATTGACTAAGATCCACGTTGCTTTAAATAATACCAAATATGTCGCAAATAAGGCAATAGGTGAGATTAGGCATATCAGACAATTTTGTCATCAAAATCTATAGTGGATAGATTTATTTAAATCTTGTCTTTGAAAAGTATTAAATATGTCCTTTTTTTTAATACCCACGAGAAAGTGAAGTTTAGTCTAGCGTCTTGAAGTTTATTCTATTAAATATGTCGTCTTACTTACAATTTAATTTCTTCTTTTTGTCTATGTAATGTAAATGTTTTTTGCGAATCTTTTTCTAAATAATAAATCAACACAGATACTCAACTATTGTATCCTTTTTACTTGGAAGAATGAACAATGAGATTAAAAATATATAGAACACTCGTATGAAGAAATGTATAAGTGAGCATGAAAGTGAAGTGCATACACTCAAATATTCAATTTCCCTCACAGATTGCCAGGAAACCTCTTCAATTCAAATTTTTATGTAGGACACAAGCACAAATTTATGTAGAATGAGAATTTTTGTAAAAGAGTTCACAAATCAAGATTAACATGACCTTTCGGGTGACATATGTATTTAGTTTAAGTCCAAATAATTTGAAATAACAAAAAGAGTTTGGTTTCTAGAAAAAATAAAGAAATATTATTATTTCAACAAATAGTCATATATTTTATTATAATTAATTTTTTTTATGATATAAATTTTATTCGAAGTTATTATCAATCATTATTTTCAAAAGAATATGTATTAATGTTCACATCTTACATGTAAAATTTTTAAATGATTGTAACAATTTAGTTTCTATTTTTAAATTTTAATTCCATTTTTTATGGAAAAAAACATACAACCTATATAAATTAATTCCATTCACTTCAAATTGTGGTGCAATATTGTTGAATACCACAAGTTACTTAACTAAGAAATAATTCAAAAGATAAAATATTTAATGATATGTGGCTCAAAACATTTTCAATTCACTTGTTTAGGGTGATAGAAATGTAATAACATTTTTAATAATCAACAGACAAGAACTAATAAGAGACAACACAAAATAAAATTTAAATTAGAAAGAATATATAATCCTAATTTAAATTCCATATAAATAAAGAAAAATTGAGATAAATGATTTTTATTGGTTATGGGATTCCAACATTTTAGAAATCAAAATTCAAGTATGGTTAATAAAGATCAAAATATTTATCATGATTGAGAAGACCAGGGATTATTATTAAATGCAATATTAATTTGGTGATCAAAGGTTTGGTGCACTTATGATGCCCCACCAAGATTAGGTCGATGTACATGACACATCTCAAACCCCTAATTGGAGTTGTTCCTAGTGTGATTAAGGAATATATTCACATAGAATTAAGTCTTAAGTTGACATGAAATTGATGTCATAGTTATACGAACCAACCATTTTACTATGCATTGATTTGATTGCATCATTAATCGAGGCATTGATCATGGTCGAGCACACAAATGTATATCGATTTTTTAGGTCGAACAATCCCCTAACAACTATATTTAGTCAGTTGTGTTTGATCTCATATCGTAGATGGTGGTTAAGCCCTATTGATAACCCATTTGATATCATGTTGCTAAGATGCTTCATGTTACCATATTAGTGAGATCTAGGTTAATTCATTCTAATGAAATTTAGTTCATTTCATTATACGTAATACAATAAATATAGGAGGTTTTGAGTCATCTGTCCTTATTACTAGTTCAACCAATCCATATATATATATATATATATGAACAAAATAAAATTAATTATTATTGTTTCATTAATTTTGTATTTCATCATGAAACTACCCAATTTAAATATGAATTTAAAAAATTTATTTGTGTAAAAATAGCTTCCACTCATATAATAAGCGAAACATATTAACCAACCTTCAAAATGATCAATGTCTACTTCATATATAAAAAAAATCGTATTATTAATATGAACCACTCAAAAAATTAAGTTTCATCTATGATATTCTCTTAAGAATTGTGACTTCAAAATTACAGTGACAAAATAAGGTGCCAATTTTTAGAAGGGTATAATATATATTACATAGCCTATAAAAAAATGAGATTTGTCTAGCACTGAACCAATAGAAAGCGATCCCAAATGAATCTTCACCAACGGGCATTTTTAGGTTCTAAAAAAGAGGATCAAATATATTCAAACTACTTTCTATCCAAAAAAAAGTGACTTATTAATTTCTAGACAAATGTAAAGGAAATAGAATATGTTGACAAATGTAAAGTAAATATAATATGTTGATGCATTAATTTGGAATGGAATCCCCCATAGGGATATGCCACATGTATAAAAGTAAATAAATAAATATTAAATGCCTTATACTTTAACATCAAAGAAAAGTTTTGATATCATTCCATTTGACCATATCATGTTTGTTTGAGAACAAAAACATTAAGGGTAATGGGAGAAAAATACATAGACTTTTGAATAAGGGAAAAAGGGTGCATCTCTTTGTATCTTCTATCGTAAATTTGCTCTTTTATTTAATTTAAGAAATTAAATCAATATGACCACTAAATTTTATGTTATTAAAAAAAATATTTGTTTAAATTGAAATTATTTATAGAAAAATTATTTTAATATGAAGATTTTATCAAATGAAATGAAAATAAATATATATATTTTTATATAAATATTATATTAAAAACTTTAAAATTTTTATTTACAATTTTTCAAATTTTACAAATAAATTTTGTAAATAAAATGTCAAGTTAAATAACACAATCTTATTAATATACAATTAAGTAAGAATATACATTCTAATAAAAAAAATGGTCTCAAAACTTCTTAAAATTCATTAAAAAAATGATTTTATGAAGACTTCCCATTCAATTAATATATATTAAAAATAATATTAAATTCAAATCAATGCATTAGATTATTATTATAAAAATAATTAACTTCAATTCAAACATTTAAGCATGGTACCCGCTATAGGCAAGAATGCTTTTTAGGCATTGAAAATAATAAGGACATAATGCACTCCAAGGGGAGATTTTAATTTCACCGTGACTAGGGGGTTGTATGTGAAATGGTTCTTAATATATGTTTATTTCTTGTAAACGCTATTAAGCTAAGGTGTTAAAAAAGATATTAGCCATTATCATGGTAATATGTGGCATTTAGAGGTTCCCTTGTGCATACGATCTCATATGTGCATTAAAACTTTTACGAATTTCTACTTAAATAAATTTAGATTTTGCAACGTCTCAAATTCCCCACTTATTTAGACATGAATTACTTTTTCAAATGTGAGTGCAATAAATAATATGAATGCATATTAAAATTGTAATTTTTTTTTAATCTCGTATTTTTTTTCCATGAATAACTAATAGCCCTGTAAATAATATGAATGCATATTAAAATTTTAATATGAATGTATATTAAAATTGTAATACTTTTTTTTTATCTGAATTTTTTTTGCATGAATAATTAATAGTTTTGTAGGAGTTTCGAGAGATTTTTAGACACATAAATGTTAATTCTAAGTTATGGACTTGTAATATTGCTAACAAAGTTGTGATATGTTTAAGAGATAATTGTAAGTCTTTTTTGTAGTAATTTTTTTTCTTAAAAGACTTCTATCAATTTGGTTAGGAGTAGTTTAAATTCTTAAACTTAACTTCATTCTATCAATCTAGAAAATTTAATACATAAATAGTTTCATTCGTATATTAGCTCATATGATATACTTGAAAGGTGACTAGAGACTTAGATCCTTGGGGATATAAACATGTATCCATCCTCTATACCTCCTTATGAGTTTGCAGGCCTTCAAACCATTCCTATCAAGATTATGCCATGTGAGACACTTCTTGGACTTTTTTCTAAAGGAGTTAAAATTGTTCTTTAAACTAGAGTGCCAAGTAGGTAAGCTTAGGTTTTTTTATGAACTTACTCATTTTAATTAATGTATCAAATGTTATAAAAATTGATCAAACTGAGTGTTGTCACTCAATCTTTCACCTTTGGAGAGGTTTTTCAATCTTCCTCCAAATTGAGTGAAACATTGGATTACCTCTAGCTCTGTAGGTTGCCTATGGTAGAGGTAAACCTCTAGGTTTAAGGGTTAGCTCCCTGGATTAGTTTTTGATAGATTATCACCTACACTACATGTTTGCTTGGATGAAAAGGGGATAGAAGGAACACAAAAATTAACTTATACTAATGAGGTGATACACCAAAGATAAGTCCACAAACACACCTGCATCTACACTAAGAAAGAAGACTATTAAAATTGACCTCAACTCAATGTCCTTCTAGCATAAGTATTTCTCATAGAGGCATATTGATATGCATATATAGAAGTGGGTGAAAATATGGTCTAATACTAGACACTAATAGTTCCTCTCACACTTCAAGACACACTTAACAAACACATACACTTTATGAAACCTATTAGAAGAGATATCACTCACACAAAACATGCAAGAGTAGAATGGAAGTAAGGAGAAGACATTCATCACTTGTCAACCACATAAACCACTTGACATTATTAGGAAAGAGATAAAAAATACAAAATAAACTTCATAACTTTATTCAAGTGCAAATCAAGATGTCAAACCAGCAGGGATTTGCCATACTAATTGTGGATTATTTACAAAGCAAAAAAAACTTGCATATATAGAGCATAAAAAAGGAGAGAAATGAAAAGAAAAGGAAGGGTCATAAGGCCAAGTTTAAAGGCTTGAAAACTAATTAAAATTTAAGAGAATGAAGTAGGGAAGAGGTTAGGAAGTTATCATGGACAAATATCCATCATAATTGCATCATTCTCATGAAGTTGGTGTAGAGACCTCAATTAGCCTTATTGAAATTGCCTTGTTTGATGATGAGTCCACTTGACTATCTTCAACCAACTTAGGAGTTTTTGACACATATGGACTAGCCTGAGAAGGTGGAATTATGGTTGTGACTTTAATCATGTACCCCTAAATTGATGAAATCCTCATGGACACTTGTTGTTCACTATTTGGAGTAACTGTTCACTAGCTCTATGGGCTTGATTCACACATTTATCACTTAAATGACCTTAAAATGTTCAAGAAGATGTAATTTACAGGTATTAGATAAATTTACAAGACCTATTTGTATTATAGTCTATCAAATAGACCTCATGAGCCTCAAATTCACTCTCCTCACCATCACACTTAGGCAGTCACTTTGCCTTCTCACTATCTGTACAAGACTACCTATAATGAATGGATTAACATATAGGTTTACATGTTTATCTAAAGTGAAAGATGAGTATAGGGAATTAGGAAAAGTACATAAACACCTTCTACAATGATATTCATTCATTAATCTCTTTTTATACCTTTGAAACACATCAAAACCTATAAACAATCCAAAATTAGGTTTGTCCTTACAAGTGATAACATGGATAAATTAGGTATTAAGGATCTTTGGAGAGTTTTAAACATGTTAAAATCACTTTCAAGGAAAATTTTCCACTTCTAGATGCATAACTCTCCATATATTCTCCATCAGGTTCAAATGAGGGTTTTATGAGAGTTTTGAGTCATCTTGCTTCTGAGCACTGATTCATAAAATATGGACCTCTAAATCTCAAATCAAAGAATTTTGAGCTCAAGACCCATTTTAATGACCCATTTAATATTTTGGCACCATGGACAACATTTATAAAGATATAAGTGAAGAAATTTCTCGAGTTCCTTCTAAGCATTCTGAATAGTCCTAAGACCAAATTAGGCCAAAATGAACAATTTGAGTTATTTCTCTACAAACTGATGGATCTTGTAGACTCTCTACTCTCTCCTAAAGGTCATAAAATGTCTTGGAAGGATCATGTGGTCATGTGAAACAAGTAAGACACCTTGAGGTTTTAGGCCTAGTTTAAGGCCCTATAGACCTAGACTGTGTGCTTATGTGTATGACCACTTGTAGGTGTTATCATTGAATGTTATTTATTATATATATATTTTTATATTTATTCAAATTATATACATATTTCATCAATAACTCAAAACTCTTCCCTTCATCCCTACTTCATTCACACATTATGTCTACAGGGTGGTCTTGAGTGTGGAGTGTCCTTTATTTGAGATAAAACATAGGAAAATTACCCTATTTGTTTGGCCTAATTGAGACCATAGAAGATTTTATTAAGTCATAATGACCTTATATACAAATTTTCACATCCATATCCTAATTATAGGGTCTTCAAACACTTGAAACTCTCCTTGCTATCTTAAGACTGTGAGTGTGTGTAGGGTTGACTGAGTATGAAGTTAGAGCTAGTTTGTTCAAGCTTATCTATTTATCTTTACCTTTGAGGATCACATGGAGTGTGATAACACCACTATGATAGGGGTTTAAATGTGATCATTCATGCTATACCACTGCCTATAAAATAAACTTTCACTTTTTATTTGATAGAACTAGTATGCAGTTAGACTGTAGTTATCTTATTAAGGAATAAAAAGGATTATTGTATGTGATCATTAGTGATTGAGGATTGTGATTCTCTCCCTTGGTTCCATCTTGAATTAATTATGGCCATTCCATCTATGGGTGATATATTTTCTACTTTGAGACCATATTATCATGCGTTACCATCAATACACTATAGGTCACTATAAGTTGTGTTGCTTTTAGTCATCTTAAGATTGTGTTTACTTAGTGTTTCAGGTTAAAACTTGTCTGAGTTAAAAAACCAATCAAATATCATTCTCTCTTGATCAAAAAACCACCTTATTATGTCAAGACATTATCCCTAGTTTTGGGCTACAAGAGAGAAACTATTAGGCCTGTCTATACCTCAAGACACTTCACCATGGGATGACATAGTGTATGAGCAAAACCTCAATCAGAGAAGTTAAGGTAAACCTTCTCAATTGGAACTTTTTCAACTTGTGAACATGGGCCTAGTTATGACTACATATAATGGCATCACCATTATCACCATGATCCTTTTTACACTCTCAAACCTTATTAAAGGTCTCAATTGACTTCAAACACCTCCCATTTAACACTACTCTACCTCTTTCTATCTTTACCAAGTGAAAACCATTTGACATGTTCGACTTCAAACCATTATTTGAGGCTACCTATAGGTACCATCATGTATATGACTGTGTGATTAGTTAGAACCTTGTCATCATCCTAATAACCTTTCATTGGGTTCATTGACTTTGTTTAAGATCTCAATTAGGTTAAAAATTATTAAACCCCATTATGTTTTTTGTATGACTTGATCCTTCTTTCATATTTGAGCATGAGACTTGAAGATGCCTACTCCAAAACTACTTGATTATATCAAGTATTATAGGCCTTACATTTAATAAAGGACATTATTGAGACCAAAAATTCCATGAATAATATGATCAAACATACTCTCATATGTTGAAAACAAACATTTTAGCCTTGTCCACTAGTCACTCATAGGAAAATAAACTCTGCAACAGGTGAAGCATTGTCTTCAACCTTCAATGGTGTTTACTTCTATCTCAATGAGAGTTATTATGCTTATCCTTTCACATACACACATGAAAAATAGAATAAAAACCATATGATAAGGATGTTTTTACTATGCAAGATCACATACATCACCTAGTTTACTTAGATCAATGCAAACAAAGAAGAAAATCAAAGGTGTTTGGGTTATGCAGGTAGTTTTAAAATGCTAAAAATGTTAGATCTTGTTCTTAGAGTACAGAGCATAAAACTTGGATATATAACCATGAAATTAGAGTACACATATACTACTTTCAACCCCCAAGTGCATTCACCTTAACTCTACTCCTTTTGTCCATACCAAGTGCAATCCTTTTGACTTGCTTGACCTACCCAAAAGAGTGATGAGGGAAACAAATGAGTTTTTATCATTTTTGGATATGTTAAATATTATTAAGCCTATAAAATACTTGTGGGGATATTAATATACCCTACTAAAGTCTTCCCACGTGCCATGTGCGTCACTCAGGCCATACAACTACCTAAAACTGCCTATTTTTTAGTTGATCTTCTTGGATGGACATTGAACCTACAATTTTTCAGTTTTACAATAGTTTATATGAATATTCATGACATGTGAAACTTTAAATTTCATCTTGACACCTTTTTATTTAATTAAAAATCATACCATTGCATTCTAACATGACCAAAGGTGGCATAGTATGACATAAGACCAACTAGGGAAATGTGACAAAGATAAAACATATTGTTTGACATCAATAATTACCATGTGATTACTTTCCAACCTAGGAGACTCTATGAAAGTTTTAAATTGTATTGGGGTTGACTTATTTTGACCTAAGGGTAAAATTAGTCAACATTTTGGTAATTTCCTAGGGGTAACATGCCATCTATGCTAATGACTAGTTGCTTTCTCCTATTCATTGGGCCATGGAGTCACCTATGTTGGACATATTCATTGATTTATGAAGTTTGGTCATTGATATAAAATGAATAATATACTATCAAGCATTAATGACAAAGGTATTTAGTTGAATAGACTTGTTGTAGAGCTCCATGGAGTTGTGTGTGTACTTTAAATGATTATGAAAATATAAGAATAGTCATATGAATGACTTTTCTCACATGGTTATCTAGATAGATATGGATAAATAAATAGGTGGATGTTAAAAAAATTTTCATATATCTCTTTGTGGTCTATGTTTTAAGTCATAAGGATGAGTAAAGTAAATGTTACAAATGCATAAGGTTGTTCCTCAGTTAAAAGTCTACTAAGTTTCCTTAGTCAATTTTTCACCTTTGCATTTGTCTGAGGAATTATTTCAGGAAAATTGTTTAGACTTTGTCAGACAAAATGTCTGAAACAAAGTTTATGAAGGAAATGAGTGCAATTTGGAATTCTTTCAGAGAAAGTGGTTTAGTGAATTCTTTCCAAAAAATGGCCAAGTCTTTGTCAGAGAAATTGCCCTAAACAAAAATTTCGAAGGGATATTTGTAAAAAAATTTAAGGGTAAGTGAACCATTCAAAGTTTCTAAAGGGATGTTTTCAAAAATGCTGAAGGGTAAGTGAACCGTTTAAATTTTTTGAAGGGTACTTTACAAAAGTTCCGATGGGCATGTGACCCAAAAAAAAATCTTGAAGGATACTTCGATCCAAAACTTAGAAGTTTTGATTGAAAGATATTTCAAGAACATGAAAATAACATAGTAACAATGATTTCTCTAAGAAGAGATGTTTTATTACTCAATATTACAAATACAAACATATGTTTATCTCTGGGAAGAGATGTCTAATTTTATTTTTGGGTTACATATTCATTTATACACATTTTTAAAGTAGGAGGAGGATGTGAAAGGTCACCAATCTCAAGGGAGAATAAGTGTTTTGACTTCTATGATTCACAACAATACAAAATTTGAGGAATTACTATTTTTAGAAACTTACTATTTTTAGACCACACTACTAAAATTAAAATTTGGGGAAATTCCATTAGGTTTTTATGGGTAAAATTCCACAAATAAAATATTCATGCCATATTAATACATTTTCCTCATTATTATCTTTCCAATAGTTCAAACGGGGAGTCAATTAGAGCTATGGTGCAAAAGTTATGGCTCCCAAAAGTTCTATCATCAATTTGGGGTAGAATTGTCGCCCAAATTATCACTTGAATTGTTGCCTAGATCATTCCTCCCTCCTTGAGAAGTAGCGGTTCCCATTGCATCAATATTCCTAATTAGGTATGGTAGTTGTATCTTAATTTTATTCTCTATGAGCCACTCACCTTGGTGGCTAAGTTGGCCCCTTTTAACCACCCGATAAAGTGGAATAGAGCATCCTCTTGTTATCTCCATCCAGGTGTCCACAATTTGATCCTCTTCCACTAGAGAAAAACTTTGTAGATCAATCTCATCAATGTCTAATTATTTTTCTATGACTGAAGTGTCCAATAGAGGTGGATGATATGGTTTGAGGATCTTCATGTTGAATATTAGATGCAAACTGAGGTAGGTTGGTAGGTTTAACTCAAAATTAGTTTTTCCAACTTTTATGGTGATGGTGTAGGGACCATATCTTAGAGGCTGAATTTTATGTGTGGTCCTACAAGTTATTCCTTTTTAAACCACAACCAAACCTTGTAACCCACAACAAAATGGTTTGTAATCCTATATTTGTCATGTCATTGCTATACTTGTGATTCATCTTCTCCAAGATACCATGAACCTGCTCCTGGATGTGTTGGATTTTTTCAATGAACTTTTTAAATTTTTCTACCTCATATCTCCCATGAGGTGTGTATTCCATGGTAGAGAATGGAATGGTTATATCAATTGGTGCTATGGGTTGTAACCTGAAACATACTTGAAATTGACTATGCTTGGTCAAGCTGTGCAGGGATCGATTGTATCCATGTTGTATGAAAAGAAGCCTCTCATCCCATGTGTGTGGATGTTTGAAGTGAAACATCTGAGTCATGTGAACAATCAAGTGGTTCATCACTTTTGTCTAACCATCAATCTATGTATGGAAGGCTATGGAATTTATCAACTTGGTATCCATCATCAGCGATAGAGTGGACCATAAGATGCTCAAGAACCTACTATCTCTATCTGAGACAATGGACTTGGGGAGACCAAAATGGATCCATACATGACTAAAATATAGTTGAGCAGTTTCTTCAGTAGATATATTTTTCTTACAAGTAATCATGATAGCCATTTTTGAAAAATGATAAAATACAACACAAATACAGTCCTTACCATGTTTTAAAGTGGGAAAACCTAAGATAAAATCCATTGAGATAGATTCCCAAGGCCTAGTTGGTTCTGGTAATGGTGTGTATAATCCTTGCTTCTTATTTGTTGGCTTGGCTATCACACATGGGGTGCAAGATTTGATGTACCTTTCCAAATCCTTCCACATATGGGGCCAGTAGAAGTGTTTTTAAAGAACTGCCAATGTCTTCTCTACACTAATGTGCCCAAATTTATTTCTAAAATATGCACCTCATATCATATTCTATTGTTATACATCTAGAACATAGACGTACCCCATGTGACAGAGGACATTATCTTGCAAATAGAAATTAGAAACATATATTACCTTCTTAGAGTGCCTAATATGTATTAGCAAAGGAAAGATCTAATTTATATAGAGCACCCAAATTGGTAGTCTCATGTCTGCACAAGCCAAGAACTATTGTGAGTTTAGTAATTGGTGGGCGGTTTAGACAATCTATGGTTGTATTTGAGCTCCTCTTTTTGTTCTGGCCCACTTTTGGTGCCTCTCATTTCATAGTTTAATCTATGTCTAGATGAATACTAATGGTTTGTGGTCAGTGTGGATGACCATCTCTTTCCCCAAGATGTAGTGTCTCCATTATTTGCAAGTTTGCACAATGGCATAGAGCTCCTTATCATATGTCAGGTATTTCCTAACTGTATCATTGAAAATTTCACTTTGACATGCAACATGATGGCCATGTTGCATGATGATAACTCCCATGGCATATTCAGATGCATCTATCATCAACTTGAAAGGTTGATGCAAGTCTGGCAAGCCAAGAATAGGTGCTGAGTAGAGTCTATTCTTCAAATTATCAAATTCCCTTTATTATATTTTTCCCCACTAAAATGTAGCTTTAGTTCCTCTTTTAGTCACTTGGGTTAGTGGTCAAGCAACATGTGAGAATTCGAGAATAAACCTGTGATAGAAATTTGCAAGACTCAAGAAGCTACAAAGTTATGTGAGGGCCTTGGTGAAGGCCATTCTTGAATAACTTGAATCTTCTCTAGATCGACATGGACCCCTTCCTCATTCAAAACATACCCTACGTATTGAGTTATTTTCATCTTGAATGTGCACTTGTTAAGATTTACATACAACTTATGCTCTTGAAGAGTTTGAAGCACCTTATAGACATGTTGTAGATGTTCCTTCCATGTTCTAATGTAGATGAGTATGCTATCAAGGTAGACAACCATGAATGAGTTGGTGATGGGTCACATGATGTCATTCATTATCCTCAGGAAGGTTACAAGTGCATTAGTCAAGCTAATAATTATAACCAACCATTCAAATAGCCCCTCCTTAGATTTGAATGTAGTCTTCCAGACATCAGTGGGATCAATGGGAATTTGGTGATAGCCAAATTTGAGATCAATTTTAGTGAATAACTTCACACCGTGGAGTTGGTCCAGTAGGTCATCAATCTTGGGGAGCGGGTAGTGATTCTTCATAGTGATTTTATTTAGGGCTTGATAGTCAATGCAAAGGCTCCATATTCCATCTTTCTTTGGTGCTAGGATAATCAAGCTAGCATAGGGAAAAGAGCTTAGCCTAATGTGACCCTTTTGAATCAATTATTGAATCTACTTTTTTATCTCATCATTCTCCAAAATTGATCTATGATACATAAGACTATTAGGTAAAGGTGATATTGGGATTAAATTGATAAAATGTTTTACCTAGTAGTGAAGTGAAACTCCTATGGGTGACTTGAATAAGTCATCATATTCTCCCATGATTTATCCCATATGCTTCTATTTTTGTGTTGATTGTGTATTTAGGACTACAAAATAAACCTTCTTAGATCTCTATGGTTTGACCACCATGAGAATGCATTGCTTTGTCTTCTCCACCAATCTCTTACACTGCTTGGCACTAATTAGAGAGATAGATGTGGGAGGTGGTACCTTTGGTACCCTATATCACCATGTTCCAAGAGTGAGGGTGATTCTTCAGGTTCATGATTCATAGATTCCATGTCAATCATACATGAATAGCTGACCAAGGAGTACATCACAAACATCTAGATTGACCACATCACACAAGACTTCATCTTGGAAAGGTTTTATTGCATATGAAAGAAGACACTAACGGGTGACATGAAGGTTTTTCCATGGGATCAACCATCCAATACTATATGGCTTTGGGTGAGGCTTCATAGATAGATTTAGACTTCTCACAACTTTAGCATAGATTAATTTCTTTTGACTCCTACTATCAAGAATGAAATGCAGAGGCTTACTTGTTACCCATAAGTTTTTAGTGAAACAACCTTTCCTTGCCATCTAGCCTTTCCTCATAGGTCTATGATGAAGCAATGATGGTATCAGGCTTAACACCTACAATCTCTGTTAAGCACGAAATATACTGAGAGGGGGGGTGAATCAGTATATTATATATCTTATAAAAAATTCCCTTTATCAAATTCCACTTAATCAAACATTCAAGATATGCAATAAAAATCAAACATTAAACATCACACAAGATAGAGAGACACCAGATATAACATGGAAACCCAATGTGGGAAAAACCATGGAGAATCAATCTCAAATATATTCATGAGAACAAACCCATAAGAGCACCATACCCCTTTCCCAAGTACAAAACTCAGCTATAATTCATGAGCACCAACCCATAGGAGCTTCAAACCCCTTTGCCGAGAACCAACCCACATGTGCACCAACCCCTTTGCCGAGCACCAACCCACAGGAGCACCAACCCTTTTATGTATACAACACACCTATCTCTTAATGTTGCTATCTCAACAAATGATAGATCAATACAACATCTCCTTCCTCTCTCACACTTTAACTCTTCTAAGCTAGATATAACAAATAAAAATCATATTCATCTCTCACAATTGCTCTTCTAAGCTAGATATTACAATATCAAATCAACCTCTCATTCCATATTACAAATGGCTACTCAAGCCTTTATTTATAGCTTTCCAAATGACCTTTGGCCTTCCCCCTTTGTGACCCTTCAATCCTCATGGAAAATGGCACCAATCTTGGATGACCCTTCATATTCAAGCCTTTGAAAAGTCATGTGGTGACCCTTCATAACCAAAAACGTCCTTCCCACTTTTGTCCTTATCTTTGGTGACTTTTTGTATTCCTTAAAGTGTCCCTTCATGGGAAATTTGCCCTTACTCTTTTGTCTTCACTTGGTGACTCTTGGTATTCCCCAAAATGACTCTTCATGGGAAAATGCATCCCATCCTTCTTTTGTCTTTACCCCATGGCTCTTCAAATTCTCCATGGGCCCTTCTTTTGTCTCATATGCAACCAAAAATATATTCGTTAATATTAAATAAATATTAACTCATATTAGCCAAGATATATTTATTACAAACAACATTAAATGCAATGGGGCCTTTATCACCAATAATGTTAAACCTTTGACATAAATGACAATATTTCCAACAATCTCTTCTTCATCCTCTTTGACTACAAGGTGTGTATGAGGTAGAGGAGTAGATGTTGAGTATTATGACTCAAAAAGTAGTGACTTGATGGTTCAACACTCTTCTTTAGAGTGAGTTCTAGTTTTATAGTAATCACACCATTTCCCAGTCTTCCCCTTCTGGGGTTTCTTATCTTGAAACTCCTTTTACTTCTAATTTTGGCCTCATGTTTGACCTTCTTTATCACTTTTCCATTTTGAAGGCTGACTCTTTGTATTCTTTCTTCCATGCTTCTATTCAATCTTCACTGCCAACTTGTATGCCTCATCGAGGGTTTCCAAATTGAAGAGTTCCATTTCCCCCTATATGCACCATTGTAGTCCACCATGATATTTGAGAGCATTATGTTTCTAAATTTCTTGGATGCCCAATCTCATAGATAGAGAATGAAAAATGTTAGTGTAATCTTGAATAGATTGGTCTTTACCTTGGCAAAGTTGTTTCCACTATATGTACAGATCATCATATGCTCCAATGGGATAGTATTCTTCCTTTACCAATTCCATGAAATCATCCCAGATAGGTTCCACCTCAAGGCCAATGTGATTTGTACTAAACCTCTTTTTATATACTTCCCACCATTTTTTATGGGCAATGATGCTTTCAAAACAACAAAAGTGATCTTTTCTCCATCAGGTGAATTTATCTATAGAAAAGTAGGAAGACAATTGATCCAACTAATTTTATACTACATCATCATTGACTTTGCCCTCAAATGTAGGGATATCAAAATTCACCTAAACCTTTAAGGGTATTGGGACAATGAAAAGACATTCCATGGATGAGGAGCTAGGTAGTGCAGATGAGGAGCTAGAATTTCCCATCAAGATTTGTTGGAGAATTTAGGTAAATTATTGTAACATATGCACTTGTTGCCATTAGAGGGATTCATTCACCATTTCCTTTAAGGGATTAGATATATCAGTGCCATCTGTCATTTGAGGTCATTTGGAGTGAAGAGGTGGATAGTTTGGAAGCTCTGTTGTCTTTCACCCAAGCTTCTTATAGCCTGACCTTGTCCTCAAGATCTTACACTCTCAAGATAAACTACTCTGATACCACTAAACTAAAATTTAGAAGTTTTGATTGAAATATATTTCAATAAAATGAAAATAACATAGTAATAATGATTTCTCTAAGAACAGATGCTTTATTACTCAAGATTGCAAATACAAACATATGCTTATCTCTGGGAAGAGATGTCTGATTTCTTTTTTGGGTTACATCTTCATTTATACACATTTTGAAGGTAGGAGGATGATTTTGAAGGTCACCAATCTCAAGGGAAATTAGGTGGTTCAACTTATATGATTCACAACAATACAAAATTTGAGGAATTACTATTTTTAGAAACTTACTATTTTTAGACTACACTATTAAAATTAAAATTTAAGGCACTCTTATTGGGTTTTTAAAGGTCAAAACCTAGCAAGAAAATCTCCATTCCATCTTTTCATGTTCTCCTTATTCTTATCTCTCCAATAGTTCAAACAAGGAGTCAATCAGAGCTATAGTGCAAAAGTTATGGCTCTCAGAAGTTCCATCATCAATTAGGGTAGAAACGTCACCTGAATTGTTGCCCAGATCATAATTTGACAAAGTTTTGAAGGGCATTTGACCCAAACAAAAATCCTAAAGGGTACTTTGCCAAAGTTTTAAAGGGCATGTGGCCCAAACAATTTTTTTGAAAGGTACTTTGATAAAGCTCCAAAGGGCATGTGATTCAAACAAAAGTTTTGATTGGGTCACTTTTAGAAGTCCTGAATGACACTTTTGAAAGAATGGCATTGATGAATTCTTCCAGAGATTTTTTCTAAGGTAGGTGGACACTTAAAAATTCTTAAAGGATGATTTTGGATGGAGAGGACAATTACAAAGTTCCTGAAGGATACTTTCAGATGGAATCAACTCTTACAAAGTTTCCAAGGGATATTTTAAAATAAATATATAGGTCACTTGAACCATTGCCAAAGGATAAGTGTGGAGTCTCGTAGGGAATTTTCAAAAGTGTCAAAGGATCAAGGTGAGTTAAAGGTTAAACAAGTCTGAAGAGATCAAAGGAGCAAAGGTAATACATGAATGCCAAAGAAAATGAGATGAGGTCAACATACCGAAGGATAACAAACTAGTAAATGTAAAGAACATGGATTTTTAATGATCCAATGACGCACAAAATCTAAGATTGAGAAGATCCAATAGAGCAAGTTAATCCAAAGTTTAAAGGTCCTTAAAGTTTAATGGCACAATGGTGGAGTTAAAGTCCAAGCATGTCTTGCAAGATTTAATTAAGTGAAAGAATTCCAAAGACTCAGGATGTTGCGACATGATATAAGGAACTCGACACTTAACCAATGTGTTTAGTAAGGAAAAACATTCAAAGAATAAAAAATGTGAGGTAGTTACAAAAATTTGGTGTGATGGTTGAAGAAAATCAATAGTCAATTTTTTGAATAGCTATGAAATAAAATGACTAATCATAGATTAATTCCAATTATGTGAATGTTGTATATGAGGCGACAAGGGTAGAATTTGAAGAGGCTTAGAGAATGGAAGAAAAATAGTCATTTGCTTGGAATGAGAATAGAAAAGTGACAAATGCAAAATGTATAAATTAAAGATACTCATCTAAGTTTTGTTTGATGAGATAATCGATTATGAGAGCCATATAGTGTATTAATTAGAAAAAGTGAGAAATAAAAAGGAGTTATGTAGAGTGTCAATTAGGTATATTCAAATATAGAAAAATGTGGGTAGAAAGGGAATTAGGAAGTGTGTTGAATAGAATATTCTAGACACAAAAAGAGAGAATGTGAAGAAGAATGCACATACAAGTATTATGTAGAGCATGAGTGATTGAAGACCAAAATTGTAACAAGGAACAAACCTAGATTCTACTTTGAATCTATTTTTCATCAGATGGAGTTGTAGCTTCACACAACTATTTGGTTGGTACCATCAGTGAGGCTAAGTTGGTGCTCAATTATGGGATTGGTGTCTTCTTAGGGTTTTACCCCTTAAATATATGATCAATGAGGCTAATTTGGTGCTCATAACAAGGAATGGGTGTCTCCTTAGGATTGGTGTTAAAAAATGTAACTAGTGAGGTTCAGTCAGTGTGATAAATTTTTGTGAGGCTAGATTAGAACAATAGCTTCTAACATCAGTCTCACCATGGTTTTTCCCTTTGGGTTTCCATGTATAAATATGGTGTTATGAGCTTTGATTTTGTGAATGTGAATATTTATTTTGTTCTTTAAGTTTGTATTTTTTTAAGATTCATTTTAAAAGTTTTAAGAAACTAGTTTTGAGATCTACTAATTCACCCCTCCTCTCAGTAGATAGGTGTGTTCAAAAATTGGTATCAGAGCCAAGGGTTCTAAAATAGAAGCTTAATCAGCTCTAGTTGATCTTGGAGTCTGAACACAAAATGGCTAGTCATGAAGGAACTTCATCAAATAAGGTACCTTTGTTTGGTGGGTCTAACTATGACTTTTGGAGCATAAGGATGGAAGTATATTTGACCTCCTTGGGGTTTGATGTCTGGATGTCAGTTGAGAATGGATACACAACCCATATTATTTCTCCTACTAATCATGTAGTGAATAAGGCATGTGAAAACAATGCCAAAGCAAAGAAAGATATTCTTTGTGGATTGTCAAACAATGAGTTTGTCAAAGTTATGCACTATCAAAATGCAAAAGACTATGGATCAAATTAAAGAGCATCTATAAAAGAGATGATAGAGTAAAACAAGCCAATATTCAAGCACATAAGGGATAGTTCAAGAGCCTCAGCATGAGTGACAAAGAGAAGATTGCATACTACCTCCTTAGGGTAGATGCGATTGTAAATGCAATCAAAGGACATGGAGAGACAATGGAAGAGTCAACCATTGTCAAGAAGGTTTTGAGATCTTTGACATCAAAGTATGATTCTAAATATCTATAATAGAAGAGGCAAGAGATCTAAATAAGCTCACAGTAGATGAGCTACATGAAACCTTCACTGCATATGAGATGAGGCTAGAGATGTAGACTCATCTAAGAGATAAACTACCTTCAAGGTTTCTAAGTAGGTAGAAAAAGAAGAAGCTCCTAATTTTTAATCTAAGGAGGTTGATGATGTAGAGGCCAATTTCATCAAAAAATTGAAGAAGGGCTCAGGTAAATAAAAGGATAAATTACCCTTCAAATGCTTTAATTGTGGAAAGATAGGTTATTTTTCTGCTAAATGTCCACATAGAAAGAAGGATGACTCTGATTTAGCTAAGAAAAATCAAAAAGAGAAATCCTATTATCCCAAGAAGAAGAAAGGCTTCTTTAAGAATAAAAAGGGGCTATATTCAAAAGAAGATAGTGGCTCAGTGGAAGATAGTGATGAGCATGATAGTGATTTTACGGCCAAAAAAAATGAAGTCCTATTCATGAAATTTGAATCAAATTTTTTATGCCAAGATGAAGAGGACTTAGAAGAAGATGAAGGAGAAGTAAATCTTGAATACGAACTCATCTATGCTTTAAAAGAAATTGGCAAGCTTAGAAAAGAAAATTATAAACAAAAGAAGCTTAGTGAAAATGAGTTTGAGAAATTGGGTAAAAGAAATGAGGAAAGAGATCAGATGATAGTGAACTTGAAGACCCAAGCTGAGGAGGTAAAGAGGATAGATGATGTAGTCAAAATTAACCTAAAAGTTAGGTCCTTAGAATGCTTGAAGATGGAAGAATAAATCATGGACCTAAGATAAAAGCTCAAAAATGCCAAAGAATAGGTTGATAAAGGCCTAAAACTGAAAGGAGGATCTATCATACTAGATGAATTGATCATCTCACAAAATCCCTCCAATGAAATATTAGGTCTTGGGTATGAGAAAGGCAAGAGTCCCATGTTGATCACAACTGAAAATCTGTATGAAAACTTCAAGGCAACAATAGAGTCAAGAATTAGAAAAGAAAAAAAACTACATTCTTATAGAGAAGATGAAAAATAATGACTTTGTTCTTACAAAGACCAAGGCTTTTGCTAACAAAAACAACATAACAACAAGGAATGTGAAGAAAAGAGAGCTCAAAAGACCTCCTTTATATTATCAAAGGAGAGGGATAACTAGGTACTATTCATCATTTTATGGTTATTTTTATAACTGTAATTATTTTAGCCATAGATAAATTGATTGTAAAGTTGTACCTAAAGGAAGGAGAAGCTTCTTAAGTAGAAATTCATTTTCCCCTCTGTTAGATATAGATGTTTTATGCTACAACTATAATAATTTTGGGCATATAGCAAAGTATTGTAGAACAAATCCTGTTAAATCAAAATCTAACAATGTTAAAAAGGTTGACACTCCTAAAGTAAATAGAGATTCACAAATCAATGACATAACAAAGGAAAGTACAATCAAGAAGCCAAAGGAGATGTGGAAAAAGAAGAATCAGTCTATGATTGCTCAAACTATGCTACATGCTAAAGAGCAAAATCTATGGGTCATAGATAGTGTATGCTCAAAACATATGACTGGTGACAATAGAAAGTTCATCAATTTGAGAAGATGCAAAGAAGGGAGTGTCAGTTTGGGAGATAATACTATAGTCAAAATCAGAGGTAAAAGAACCTTGCATATTAATGGAAAGTTACTTACACATGAAGTCCTTTATGTTAAAGGACTAAAACATAATCTACTGAGTGTCAGTCAGATGAGTGATAATGGCTATAAATTCATATTTGATGTTGAAGTTTATGAAATAAGTTCTAGAAAAACTGTTGCACAAGGAAAAAGAATTGAGAGTAACATATATAATTTGATTGAGGTAAATGGTACAAATTGTCTCATGATAAAAATTGATGAGAGTAAGTTATGATACAGAAGGATGGGTCATTTTGAATTTGAAAATTTAGTTAAAGTAAGTTCTAACAATTGTGTAAGACACATGCCTAAGATAACCAAGCCTACAGACACAATGTGTAGATAATGTTAGCTCAGTAAATAGACCAGGGTCTCATTCCAAACTAAATAGTATGAAACTACAAAACCTCTATAAATAGTTCATACTGATCTTTGTGGACCAACCAAGATAAGAGGTCCCAAATGAGTGTATTATTTCATGATGTTCATAGATGACTACACTAGAATGACATGGGTAACCTTCTTAAAGGATAAGTATCAAGAGTTTGAGAGATTCAAGATCTTCATAGCCATGGTTGGAAATGAAATTGTAGAAAGATCAAGTGCCTTAGATCTGACAAAGGTGATAATTCACTTCAAATGAATTTATAGATTATTTTTAAAATCATGGAATTAAGATACATTACTTTGTTGCAATAACTCCACAACAAAATGGATTTGTTGAAAGGAAGAATAGGACTGTCAATTGTCTAAAACAATGTTGAAAGAAGCCAACTTGTTAGATGGTTATTGGAGAGAGGTAGTCTAGATAGCAATATACATCTTGACCAAAGTCCAATTGAGAGTAAACAATGACAAGACTCCATATGAACTATGGTATGGAAAGCCTACTTTAGTCAAGTGTTTTAGAGTGTTTGGAAGAAAATGCTACATTCTAAGGAAGGAGAAAAATCTAGGAATTTTTGAGTCGAGATGTGATGAGGTAATATTTCAAGGTTATTCCACTCATAGCAAAGCCTATGTTTGCTACAAAAAAGAAGACTGCATAAGCTAGTGGAGAGCATTCATGTTAAAGTTGAAGAGATCCTAAAAGAAGAAACAAAACCTGTAAAGGAGATCAAAATTGAGGAACTAAAAGAAGAAGCTGAGGATGAAATATCAGATAATGAAGAAGAGATAAAGAGGACTAGAAAGACACCTTTAAGGTCTGTTCAAAAGGATCATCCTAAGGACCAGATCATTGGCAACATGAATGAAGGAGTCCAAATGAGAAGGACAACAATGAGAAAAGAAAAAGTAAGTTTTGCTTTACTCTCTAAAATTGATCCCAAAATCTATGCTGAGGTTAGAAAAGATGAGAATTGGCAAAAGGCCAAGGATGAGGAACTAAGTCAAATAGAAAAGAACAAACCCTGGTAGCTAGTTCCAAGATCCATAGATAAGAATGTCATAGGCACAAAATGGGTCTTTAAAAACAAGTGGAATGAAGATGGAGTTGTTGGGAGAAACAAATCTAGAATTTTTTGCAAAGGATATGCTTAGGTAGAAGGAATAGACTTTGAAAAGACATTTACCCCAATTGCAAGATTAGAAGCCATCAGAATGTTTTTAGCATTCTCAGTCTTTAATAGGTTTAAAGTCTATCAAATGGATGTTAATTCAACTTTCCTAAATGGAACCTTGGAAGAAGTCTATATTGAACAACCTGAAGGTTTTCAACTGATAGATGAAGAAGAATATGTATGAAAATTGAAAAAAATCACTATATGGTATTGAAGGCTAGATCAATATTTTCAACAACAAGGATTTATCAAAATATGTGAAGATAATAACTTGTATGTTAAGTCTAAAAATGGATATATGTTGATCATAGTTGTCTATGTTGATGACATCATTTTTGGTGGTAGTAACAATAATATGTGCAAATAATTTTCAAATCAAATTCAAAAGAAGTTTGAAATGTCCATGCTGGGAGAACTTTCATTTTTTCTTGGTATATAGGTTGCATAATCCAAAGAATGGATAGTCATATCCTAGACCAAGTATGCAAAGGAGATGCTTAAGAAATTTGATATGGAGGACAGTAGACTAGTTATCACTCCCATGATAACTAGATGTAAACTGAACAAAGGTGATGAACCTCTTGAAGTGAATCATACAATGTATAGGTCTATGATTGGTAGTTTGGTATATCTCACTACATCGAGACCAGACATCATGTAGGCTATATGCATGGTTGCTAGATTCTAAGCTGCACTAAAAGAAACACATGCAAATGTAGTAAAGAGAATCTTCAAATATATCAAAAACATAGTAGACTATGGCTTATGGTATCCTTCAAGTGATGATTTCACTTTGACAACATATATAGATGTTGATTGGGTAGGAAGCACAAATGATAGAAGAAGTACTAGTGGTAGTGCATTCTTCTTTAGTAACAGACATGTTTCATGATTGAGTAAAAAATAAGAGTTAGTTACACTATCTATAGTAGAAGTAGAATATGTTACAGTAGTTAAACTCAATTGTTGTGGATGAAGCAGTCACTAGAAGATATTGAAGTGGAGTTCAAAGGACCAATTCCCATTCTCTGTGACAATTCAAGTGCTATAAATATATCCAAGAATCTGGTGATGCACTCCAAAATAAAGCACATATCAATCAAGTATCACTTTCTGAGAGAGAAGGTTGGTGATCAAGATGTCACAATGGAATATGTTTCAACAAAAGATCAAATTGTAGACATATTCACTAATCCTTTACCTAAGGACCAATTTGAAAATTTGAGATAGTGGTTGGGAGTGGTAGCTCCTACACTACATCACTAGTTCCTAATGATCAGGCATGTCTCTACGGGGAGTATAAAATGAAAATCACTAAATCCTGGAAGAAGAAGAGTTTAGGAAATTGTTTCATGGCCTAAAGGGGGAAATTCTCATAAATTATTATTATCTTATAGGTCTGAGGATTAGAGCAATGCCATACCTAAAGAAGTGCACTTTAGGTGGAGTTAGTTGACTTTGTGGCATAGATGCTTTGTCATTAATTTCAAAAGGGGAGAAAATAGAAAGACCCAGGTGAAAAATATATATTGTGCTACTTTGCAGAGGATGTTTTTTCCATCAATGACAAAGAGGGAGATTATTTGACATATTCACTGATGTATAGAGGTTTGCCATTGATGTCAAATGAAGAATGCACTATCAAGCATTAATGACAAAGGTTTTGAGTTGAATAGACTTATTGTAGAGTTCCATGGAGTTGTGTGTGCATTTTGAATGACTATAAAAATATAAGAATAGTCATATGAATGTCTTTTCTCACATGGTTATCTTGATAGATATGGAAAAGTACACAGGTGGATGTTAACAACATTTGCATATCTCTCTTTGTGGTCTATGTTCTAAGTCATAAGGATGAGTATAGAAAATGTTACAAATGCATAAGGTTGTTACTTAGCTAAAATTCTATTAAGTTTCCATACTCAGTTTTGTACCTTTAAATTTTTTGGGGAATTATTTCAGAGAAAGTGGTTTGGTGAATTCTTTTGGGAAAATGGTTGAAACTTTGTCAGACAAAATGTCCTAAAAAAAGTTTATGAAAGAAATGAGTAAAATTTGGAATTCTTCCAAAGAAAGTGGTTTGGCTAATTATTTCATAAAAATGGTTGTCTTTGTTGGAAAGATTATCCTCAACAAAAGTTTCAAAGGGATCTTTGCAAAAATTCCAAAGGGTAAGTGAACTGTTCAAAGTTTTTGAAGGGATATTTTTAAAAATGCTGAAGGGTAAGTGAATTGTTTAAAGTTTACAAAGTGTAAATTACAAAAGTTTCAAAGGGAATGTGACCCAAACAAAAAAATTGAAGGGTACTTTTCCAAAGTTTCAAAGGGTATGTGAACCAAAAAAAATCCCGAAGGGTCATTTGCCAAAGTTCCAAAGGGAATGTGACCCAAACAAAAATTCTAAAAGGTACTTTGCCAAAGCTTTGAAGGGCATGTGATCCAAAAAAAAGTTTTAAATAGGTCACTTATAGAAGTCCCAAAGGACACTTTAAGAAGAAGGGCATTGATGAATTATTTTAGAGAATTTTTCTAAGGCATGTGGACACTTAAAAAGTTCCCAAAGGATACTTTCAGATGGAAAGGACAATTACAAAGTTCTTGAGGATAATTTTAGATGGAATGGACTCTTACAATATTTTTGAAGGATATTTTAGAATGAATATAGGTCACTTGCAACATTACCGAAGGATAAGTGTGGAGTCTCATAGGGCATTTTCAAAAGTGTCGAAGGATCAAGGCAAGTTAAAGGTCGAGCAAGTTTGAAGAGATCAAAGGAGCAAAAGCAATACATAAATGCCAAATAAAATGAGATGAGGTCAACATATCGAAGGATAATGACCTAGTCAATGTAAAGAACATGCATCTTTAATGATCCAATTATGTGCAAAATCTAAGACTAAGAAGATCCAACAGAGTGAGTGAATCCAAAGTTTAAAGGTACTTGAAGGTTAATGACATGATGGTGGAGTTAAATTCCAAGCATGTTTTGCAAGATTTAATGAAGCGAAAGCATTCAAAAGACTCAAGATGCAATGAGATGATATAAGGAACTCAACACTTAACCAATGTGTTAAGTAAATAAAAACATTAGAAGAACTAAAAAAGTGAGTTAGTTACAAAAATATTGCATGATGGTTGAATAAAATCAACAGTTAGTTTTTTGAATAACTATAAAAAAAATTACTAATCATAGATTCATTACAATTGTGCAAATGTTGTAGATGAAGTGACAAGGGTAGATTTTGAAGAGGCTCAGAGAATGGAATAAAAATATTCATTTTCTTGGAATGAGAAGAGACAAGCAATGAATGTAAAATGTATAAATTAAAGAGACTCATATAAGATTTGTTTGATGAGATAATTGAATATGAGAGCAATATAGTGTATCAATTATATAAATTGAGACACAAAAATGAGTTACGTAGAGTTTCAATGAGGTATATTCAAACATGAAAAAAGGGGGCAAAAAGGGAATTAGGCAGTGTGTTGAATAGAAGAATCTAGACACAAAAAGAGAGACTACAAAGAAGAATGCACATACAAGTATTATGCAGACATGAGCAGTTGCAGACCAGACTTGCAACAAGGAACAAACCTGAATTCTATTTTGAATCTATTTTTCATCAGATGGAGTTATAGCTTCACACAACTATTTGGTTGGTGCCATCAGTGAGGTTGAGTTGGTGCTTAGTTAGGGGATTGGTGTCTCCTTACGGTTGTAGCTATTAAATATATGATCAGTGAGGTCATTACAATTTGGTGCTCAGAATAGGGGATGGGTGTCTCCTTAGGATTGGTGTTATAAAATGTAACTAGTGCGGTTCAGTCAGTGTGACAAAATTTTGTGAGGTTGGATTACAATAGTATCTTCTAACAATATTCTCACCATGGTTTTTCTATTTGGGTTTCCATGTATAAATTTCATGTTATGAGCTTTAATTTTGTGCATGTGAATCTTTCTTTTGTTCTTTAATTTTGCATTTGTTTAAGATTCATTTAAAAAAATTTAAAGAACTTGTTTTGAGATATATTGATTCACCACCCTCTCAATATATAGGTGTGTTAAAAAACCTATACACTATACTTGACACTAAAATTCCTTTGAAAGGAAACTAAACCACTTCAAACATAATAGAAAACAAACACACAAAGCAAGACACAAAACCCACACTTGTGTTCTCACAACATAAGCAATAACACACACCAATCATAGTATGTACAAGACTTCAAATACTTGAGGTGGAGAATAAATTCATCATTGCTTCAACCAGGGTCAAAAACAAAGCTCCTAGCATCACTGCTGCTCCATGAAAACAAACCTTCATATGATGCATGCTTTTCAATAAACACTTGCTTATGGAGATAGTTAAATGAATTACCATCTTTGGATCTTCTTCTAGTAGCATGTTTGTCATTTGGAGTTCTCATGAACACTACATCTATCTTTCCAAGAGGCTTATTTGGGCTTATAGTCTGCTTGACCAATATCATGTCTAATAGGCACTTCTCAAATTGAATCTTGGGATTCATTAAAGTTATATCAAATTCACCCTCTTCTATAACATTATGCACTTGATGTCTAGAACCATCAAGCTTGTCTTCTTGCTGGTCCAACATGTCTAAAAGTGATTCAACTTTAGACTGAGGTTTGGACTATTCTTTAAGCACACACATTTCTACTTGGGCTTCATTGCACTTGAAACTAACTATAGCCTTCTTTCTAGTGTTCTAACACTCATTTTCATGCTCAATAGGACACTCTCCTTCATGTTTATAAGGTTCATAAATAACCTTATTGTTAGGTTCATGATTCTTAGAAAGGGGAGTTGAGTCACTTAGCTCTTCAAACTCTTGAACTATGGCATGGAATTATTGCCATAGATCATCTTCTTCTTCATGGCTATCACATTCATAGACTACTCCATCTTAGTTAGGTATAATGGAATCATATTACTCATTATCTTGATCTACCATATTTTAAAAACCATCATCATGAATGTGAATAAGGTAATTAACCTCAATGATTTTTTGGAAAGAATTATCAATGCTTACCTCAGAATGTTCTTCACCTTCCTCATGGATGATGTATGTGACAAGGTCAACCTATTCAATGAAAGTATATGGATCATGTCCATAAGTGTTAGCACCATACTCATCTAGGAAAAGATCAAAGATACATTCAAGTTTTTAGGATGCTCCGTCATCCATAAGATGCTCTTCTTGATCAGTGATGGTATAATTTGGATTAGAACTTGCCTCTACATATGGCTGAAACTTGGCTAGTGGCTATGTTTTAATAGTCACCGTTTCTCCATACCTTATTTTAAAGGCTAAGAAGGACCAATCAACTAAAATTTATCCTCATACCTTGACAGTTAAGTCCCTTGATAGGAAAATATCAAATTGAGCAGGCAAATATACTATCATTATGTCTTGAAGGATTGAGAAGCTTGTACAGTCATGTAAGAAAACTCTCAAACTTTTGATAATCCCTACTATCTTAGTTGGTGTCCCATCAAGTTGAAACACTACCTTGCTATATGGATCATATTTTAATCCCAATTTATCTATCACAAGCTTGGGCATAACTAAGGTACTTTCCCCACTATCCATAATGCACTTGTGGACTAGTTTGTTTCCCATAATGAGGGTGGGATAGAAATGTGGGTATTTTTAAAAATTTGTGTACGATTCAACAATTTTATTAGGAGTATTAGTGAGTGATACAACACCATGTATTAATGGTTGAGAACTGATGTGGGTTTAGGACATCTACTCTTGAAGAAGTTCCTTTTAACTAGGCATGTGAAGTACTTCATATATATATATATATATATATATATATATATATATATATATATATATATATATATATATATATATATATATCTGTATATACAGATATATATATATATATATATATATATCTATATATACAGATATATATATATATATATACAGATATATATATACATATATATATATATATACAGATATATATATATATATACAGATATATATATATATATATATACAAATATATATATATATGTGTGTGTGTGTGTGTGTGTGTGTGTGTGTGTATCTGTATATATATATATATCTGTATATATATATATATATATATATATATATATATATATCTGTATATATATATATATCTGTATATATATATATATATATATATATCTGTATATATATATATATATATATATATATATATATATATATATATATATCTGTATATATATATATATATATGTATATATATATATATGTATATATATATATATATATATACTCTTTAGAGAATCAATGATATTAAAATAAGGAACACTCACCTTTTCTTGTATTTTTGAAGGAAAATAAGTACCTTGAGTTTGAGGCAATGGAGTACATTGATTCATCTTTCCTACATTCTAATATTGAAGAGATGCAGAACTTGTAGGGGCTACCACACTTACATTCACACCTTGCTAGCTTGTTGGATGGTTATTTGGACTTGTGTTAACACCATGAACATCTCCAAAAACTTTTTGATATTTTTTGAAGGCCATATGTGATAGTCTGAGGTTTCAAAATTGTAATTTAATTATTTTTTAGGAATTTTTCTATTTTGAGAAATTATATATTTTTAGGTCTAGACATTAACTTCAATTAAATTTGGTTCGATAGGTTAATTTTAGCATTTAGGATATTTTGGGAGATTTTAGAGCTATGTGCACTTGCATGTGAACTTACTATAAATAATAGTTGCTAAAAAAGACAATTTTTTTAGATTTTAGTTTCTTTTCTTTTCTTTTTTTTTAGTTTTTTTTAAAAATAATTTTTTGCATATCAACTCTAAATTGAGTTGAGGCTTATTTAATCATCATTTAGGTTAGTATATATTTCAAGTCATTCAATACGAATCAATTATGAGTATTGTTTCAGATCTTGACTTATTGGTAATTTTATTTGTCTTAATAGTTTTAAGTTTCATTAGTTGTAAACTAGAGTATTAATCATGTAGTAGTCCTTATTTTATATCTTTAGATTATTTTTAATGTTTTTTCATTTTAAAGTATATGATTTTTTATATTTTTACAATATTAAAATTGACAACACTATAAACTAGAATCAAGTAAGGTGTCTGACATAGAAAAAGTAAGAAATATCTAAATAGTTTCTAACATATGTCAATTTTAGATATGCAATATAAAAGGTTGTGTGGTTAAATGTGAGCATGATGCCCCAAATGAACGTTAATTTTAACATTGAATAATCTATAGGATATTTAAAATGTACACAAAGGACTAATTTTATATCCTCTTGTCATCAAACATATGCATGCCATAATGTTCTATAAGTATGAATAATATAACTCTTAAAAAGTGTTTTTTCATGAAAAATAGTGATTTGCATACATACACTAAGTGTGAAATATGAAAATTTAAATAATGTAGGATATGTGAGATGAAACTATGATTTTTGTGCATAAATTGGTAAAGGACACGATTAAACAACAAGGATAATAATGATAAATTATTTTTTCATGCATATCTAACCCTTCTTTGGAGGAAAATTGACAATGTGTTAGTGTACATTGTAAAGAAGAGAGAAAATGACATGTTTTGGTAACATTGATCATTATTATGAGTTATTCATATATAGAAAGTAAAATAGGAGGGGAAATAGAATAAAATATCAGATCTAAAGTCTTAGAAGAACCAATAAATCAATCACGTATGCAAGCAAATATAATAATAAGATGTAACAGTCAAAAATTTATCTACAATTAGATAATGTGACTAAAAACTAAAAATATCATGAAAAAGATGCATTTTTGTAGGTTTTGTATCATGTTTTATATAACCATAATTTATATTTCCATATTCATTCTACATATTATTCTTGGTTCATGAAAAGAAAATAAAAAGAAATATCAAAATAGAAAATGTCTAAAAAGTAATAAAATTTCCAACAAATTTTTCTTAGATGTCTATGCTGAAAGAATAATCTCTTCCCTCTTACCAATTTTAATGTGGTTGGCCACCTATAGACAAAGCCAATAAAACTAGCATCCTATAAATTTAGCAAGATATACAATTCCCCTTTTATTCACAATAATCATAGCGTGCAAAAGTAGAAAGATATGATCATGTAAGTGCAATGAAAATTATAAAATGATATATGTATATACACAAGCATGTGCACACACACATACACACATGTATACACACACACACACATGTGTGTGTGTGTGTGTGTACATATATACATATGTATATGTCTCTCTCTCTATATGTGTGTGTGTGTGTGTGTAGACACACACACACACATGTTATTTTTTATCTTTAAATATGCACTATATCATGTTCCATTGTTGATGTTTCATTAGGTGTATTATTTACAATATATAGTTGAGGATATGATTACTCTTTGTTATTATTTATCTGAGGATATGTATAAGGTACTCATCATGAATAATATTTGTCTCACATGTTAATGGATTCCTACAATGTCCAACTATCTTTCAAAAATATGGATTGGTATCATATAATTCATTATGTGATCATCCCTCATCATCCGTAATAACTCCCTCATCGACCCTAGTAACTCCATCATCCCTCATTGTCCATCATCATCCCTAGTCATTATATCATCATCCCTCATCATCCCAAATCACTCTTTCCCTATCCCTCCTCATCCCTAATCATTCCCTTATTGTACGTCATTATCAACTTTAGAGTTCTTATAGTAGGAATATATCACTCTACCACATAAAAACTCTATAGGGAGATGATTCAATCACCTAACATGTGAGTTGAGCCAATCCTAGATGGATCCATTGATATAAACTATTAGTGGGATGTAAGTTTTACCTATATTTCATCCTTGTAAGTTTTACCTATTTAAAACTTGGCTAATCACATTTTATCTATTATAACTTCATTCCATTTATTAAACCATGAAATTTATATAAGTATTAGGATGTTTTTCACACTGCAAACCTTGATTCTCAATCATGTCATTAGAAATCATATTTTAAAAATTACTACGATCTATAATTACTATGCATATCTTACCTCCTTAAGTACAAATTATTTGAAATATATTTTTTCAAAACCATGTATCATCAAATTATTTATTCTAAACATTTTATTTCCTTATATCAATCATTTTTCTTATCATCATGAGATTTTCTCCAATATCTGATAACATAACTTTAATATTTTTCTATTCTATTTCAGCTTTAACTAAATTCACTTTTGGGTGACACTCTTGCCTTCTTTCTTGATCTTGGTTGTGTGGACACTCAAATGATCTATGGAATTATTATACACATATATAACAAATGTAAGACCTACATTTATTTGGAAACCATCCTCTACTACCACCATAGCTTCTTCCTCTCTGAAATCCTCTTCCTCTTTCCTGGTATTGAAACCATCGTCTACTATCTTCTTTTTTTTCTACACCCTTTGACGATTATCCTCTAGTGGTATTAAATCCACCTCTATTTGTATTAAATTCACCTCATCCCCTTTTTAGAGTGGATTATCCCCTTCTTGGCCCAATAGATTTTCTTCTAAAATTTTGTCTATTTTGTTTTTCTTATGCCCTCAAAGCTTATTGATAAGCTTCCTCCATGAAAAGTATCATATGCATACTTTAATCTTGAATAGAAAACTAAAAACCATTTGCATACCTTACGACCATCTATTATTATATTTTATCATGATCCACTCATATGGAAATATTTTAAAACTCAATTGTATACTCTTTTATACTATGAACCTTTTACTTCATATTTTGGAATCTTTTGTTTAGGGTTTATGCATAATCCACATGAATAAATTTATCCCTCAGCTTCTTCTCTATAATTTTCCATGAGTTGATATTATCTTTACCTTTTTTATATCTTTCTTTCTGTTGGTGATCCCATGAAATCAGTGCACGACCATTCAATTTTGTGCATGAAAACTTTACCTTCTTATATTCTATCATTATTATCCATTAAAAAAACTTCTCCATGAATTTCATCCAATCTATCAACTCCTTTGGTTTTAAATTTCTTCCATAATCTAGAACATCAACCTTGATTCCTTCAATTCTTCCTTCTAAATATCAAAGCATCCTCTATTCCATTTATGGTGGTTGTTCATATTTCTCCTCCTCTTATGTAATTTTATCTTCATGATCTATGTCATCCTCTGAATTTTTTTCTTCTCTATTTTTTATTTGATTTGTGACAATATTAGTGAACTATTATATTTACCTCTAAAACTCTTGCATAGTTTGTTTCATCTAAGTGACTCTTCCTCATCCTCTCACTATATGTTATGTCTCAAAGATTCAAACTTGCTCTAATACCAAATAATGAACTTGAATACTATCAAGACAAGAAAATACCAATAAAAAATATTCTAAAACAATAACTTGTATTTATTTGTATTGAATGATTTAAATAGTTAAAAACCATGCATAAATAAGCCTCAACTTAGAATTTAAGTTGACATACAAGATTTTAAACTCTAAAAATTAATAAAAGTTGAGGTTAAAATTAGGCCTCTTTAGGTTAAAGTTTAGCCTCTATTTCTATATCATTTTGGGTCTATATTGATGTTGGGGTGAAAAAGTGATGTGGACATTTGACCCAGAACACAAATCTTCCTTTTTGTTTGCTTTAAGTGATGATAGATTCCCCCAAATCCAAATAGTCAAAGGTGAAAATAAATAAGCAAATTCAAGGTTATCATATTTTTTTATGAGGGTTGGATATATAAGTCAAGATAGGTAGTTACATTTGTGCATGATCTATCCCATCCTATTACATAATTATTGCATCCATGTTAACATAGGCCCTATCTTATCATTCATCTCTATCTGTATTTATATAAATCCATACTTGATACCCTATCTATACATATGGCTTCTTATGTCTATCTTGACTAGTAACATCCATACATGATCTTAAAGCTTGATAAATCCAATATTTTAGTTTTTTTTCCAATCCTAAAATTTTAAAAGCTACATATTAACCGGGATGAATTTTCAAAAACTATCATCTAAATGCTAGCTCACACACCTCAGGAAATGATTTCAAAATACATAGAGTGGCTCTAATTTGTTTTATTTAGTAAAATAAATCTAAAGTATAATTTAAATGTAAAATTATAATTACATGTTTATTTTGCTCCATATATAATCAAAATCAGAAACAATACAAAAATATCAAACACAAAACAAATGATAAACTAGAGGGAATACACCCTTTGTATTTCATAGGGTGTATGCCATTTGGCAAAGAGCGTATTCCCTTTGCTTCATTTTTTTCAAAATTTTATCATTCCCTCCATAAAATGTATTTAAAAGGGTGTACGCCCTTTTTCCAAAGACTGTAGGGATTGACCAAATTTTTATTTTTTATGATTTTTTTAAAAATCATATGCCCTTTTAAAAAGGGTGCACACTCTTTGCAAATAAATTATGACTTTTTAAGGAATGGCAGTTTTTTGTCCCCAAACTTTGTGCATCAACCTTATTATATTGAATGAATTTATTGGCATTGCTTTGGAACAAAAAATTTCTTGTATAATCTTTATTTCATATACCTCTATTATTGTTGTTGAAGATATGAAGATTTTTTCACATCACAATATCATTGTCCTTTATCATCACTGCCTAGCTCTAAAAACACTCACCACTTTTATGATTTGTGGCTTTACCCTTCCCTACCCCTTTCCCATTGCTTAAGCTCCTTTGAAAAAGAATGTTTTTGACACCATATTAAGAAACACACCACCTCATTTTCTACTCACCTCCCCTAAAAATATTAAATTATTGTTACTTAATACTCCTAAATATTAAGTAAAATATAACTCTCAAATTAAACTCTTTTATTTTGTAAAACCTTGCTTGACTAAAATAAAAAAATACATCCATTTTAGATGTCACTTGCACATTAAATTATTTTTTCTTAATTTTTCGTGTGTAAAATATGAAATATGATAAACGTTAAATTATTGTTACTTAATACTTCGTACATAAAAGATGAAACAAGATCAACAGACCCAAATTTTAAGTGAAATATAAATTTATAATTAAACTCTTTTATTTTATAAAATCCCTCTTTATCAAAATAAAAAATTACATCCCTTCCAGATATCACTTGCACCTTGGAATAAGTGCCAATTTATTTTTTATAAAATACAACTTAAAGATAACTGAGCTTAACCAATATGCATTAACTTGGGTGCATGATGCCATGGCTCTGGCCCCACCATCTATTCCATAGTATTGAAAAGTAATTGCACCTTGTTTTTTATCATATTATTCATTAATGGCCTAACCTTTCCCATTTCCTTATGACATGGTATCCCATCATGACCTTTCCCAACATGGTTATGATGGTGGTTAGAGAGGACATTTACTATCCAAAAAAATTTAAAATTTTAAACTACCACTCAAACCCATCTTGATTGCCTAAATTGTAAAATCAGCCATTTGTGGAAATTATAGACCCAAGAACAAGTGGGGATTAGAGCCTCTACTATTGGTGTAGGTGTACCTGACTAAAAGAAGGGATTAATCTCTTACGCTAATATTTAGAACTTCACACATAACAGGGGAGCCGAGGAGGTTTATGATGCCACTACTATTTTTCCTTACTATTATGCTTGATTAAATTAGATTGGTTATGATAATGAGCGGTCTGAGAGTGTTAAAGATTTTTTTTCTAAAAACATAGGATTGTGGGGGTATTTCTTCTAGAACATCACATAGGATAGCAATTCATCTCTCCCTAGGAAAGGTAATTAATTACATAACTTTTACTACTTATCATTTCATTTGAATGAATCATGATTTGTGGCCGATTTTATTATTTAGGCGGGTGAGATTAGTTTAAGGAGCAGTTTCAAAATTTAAATTTTTTTAGGTTTAAGATGGATCTAAAACATATCATACTTAGAGAATTATAAGTTTAGAGAAGGTAATCCTACCAAAATTCATTGCATAGATATTTATATTGGGAGATGGCCAATTTAGATTTGTTAAACCTACATAAGAAATATCTTATCACACAACATCACTAGCGAGGGTTATAAAGCCTCTATTCAAGTAGCACTATACAATAACCCTAGCTAGGACTAAAATAAATTAAATAATAATAAACTAATATGCTACTCACTAAATCTTATGGTAGAAATGGGGATAGTTAAACAAACAAAACATAACATACAAAGGAAAACTATACTCAAGTAAATGTAGAGCTAATTCTAAGTAAGGAGAAAAAAATTAAACATATTACTTAGTGTTACATATATATATATATGAAAGAGTAAGAGTTAGGAATACTTTCCTTGAATGACCTTATTGTGTCTCAATATATCCCTTCGTCAATGGTTCTTTACTATAGGTTGTTGTGTATTTTTAAGTATTGCACTATATGAATTATCTCTAGGCTAAATGACTCCTACTTTCCATCCAAGACTTTCCCACAAGACAAGATTATTTCATTCCAAGGTAAAACCCTATGTAATGACTCATCAAGTGTAGAGTTTATAGAATCATGATATGTAACAATATGAAAATGAATGTTCCCATCTATTTGATTAAAGTTAAGGTGGGATTTATATCCAAGGATTGACCCTGAACCCTTTTGGAAGTTTATTCGATATGATTAACCAACTCAATTTATAATTTTTTGCATTAGTGTGCATAGTGTTCACCATAATTTTTAATCACATGGTCTTTGGGTGTTTGCATAGGATTGTACATACAACTATATTCTTAAAACATGTAGCTATTGCTATCTATCAATTTTTGGTTATATTTATTTCCATGTAGAAGACAAGTGAGGAAAAAAACTCAAGATTAGTCTACACATAATTAGTTGTCATAGATTGTTATCCCAAGAAGTTAAAAATTTGTCATAGTATATCAATAATTTGCTTATCATCTTCTAAGATGAGGTAAACATTATGTCTATAGCATATTAAAAGGGTAGAGTTTTGTATTCTAAATTTTCTTGAAATCTTGGATTTGGAAATATTGGAAGGCATTTAAGATTTTAGTTCGCACTGATTCATCTTTGAATTTTTAAGTTTATAGTAGTTCTTCATGTAGAAGTCTTCATCCTCATCCATGAATTGGCATTCTTCTCAATCATGGTTTTATTATTTCATAAGCTTAACCAAATGTGATATTAACCAAATCTAATATTTTCAATCTTATGTACACATATGGAGTAGCAAGTTACATATAATATGGAAAGTTAGTGTTTACTCCCAAAATATTCTCATTTTTCATGGTGATTACATTATCAAGGTTTACAAAGTATGTTATTTTTTCCTCCCAAAATTTTAACTTTATCAAATTGAATCAAATAAAGTGGTTTTGGAGGTGGTAATCTTAAATAGTTTGTTAGATTTGGGTAAATTTTATTTTTAAAATGTCTCCATCTTGTAATCACTCTCATTAGTGTTATTAATTTTAATTTTTCTATGTGGTACTTAGGTGGCAATGTGAACTCCAAAACTTAAGGGTTGATAATAGTGGCACTTCTCCCCTACCATAATTAATTAAGGAATAAAAATATATTCTTAATATACATAGTCATGTCAATGTTGGATGAGAGTAGGGTGAATGTGCTGCGAATAGGAATGAGATAGGGTGAATATGGTGGGAATAGGAAGGCCATCCCCTAAATTTATTATGGAGAATATAAAATCTCATTCCCTTAACTTTATTAATGAATTATATACAAAATATCTTTTCCCCTAAGTTTAATATTTATTTAAATGTTAGTTGTCTTAATCTTGTTGATCATGTTATTTAAAAAGAATGTTGATGTCCATGCCATTTGTAGGGGGCTAAGTAGGGTCGATGAGCTTAAAAATGAGTGATGACATTAGGTCAGTTGACTCAAAGAATATTCATTAGTAAGGCTACCTTGGCCAATAAAAGCATAAAGGATTGATTTATTAAATATAAACTAAGTCATCATCTACAATAGGAAACCTCTGCTAGCCTATCAATGGCAAAAAGTTGGGCTTAAAACAATGACAAAGACTAAGTTATATAAAAATATCTATCCATTTATGATGACATATTTAAGGAATGTCATGAATCAAGTATCTTCTTTCATTCTCTCTTTATCAATTACTAAGACACTAAAGATGCATTATTTTAATGTATGTATGTGTTTGTTGATTATTAGTCCATATTAGGCTTTATTGACACTTTATTTTATGATTTTGGTACTTTTTTATCATATCCCCTTTTTTCTCTCCTACCTCATCTCTCCTCTTTCATTTTCCTCTATTTTTGGTGGTTTTTCAATAACATATATTTTTTAGGCTTATAAACCTAAAATGTACATTTATGGAGTTGTGATCATACTTCAACCATTAAAGTCTCACAAGGGTTTTTGATCCCATCATGCTTTCTTTTTCATCCACCAAAAGTTAGCTTGTGTGCTTATATCATCATAATTTCAATTGGAGAGGTCTAAAAATACATAGAGTTATTAGTGTATTTATGATATCCAAATTATATAAATATAGATTCCAAGAATCTAAGGAAATGTGAAAGTGGGTCAAGAATTGTCAAGAATAAAAGCATAAATTAATGTTGAATAATGTCATAGAATCACAATAATAAGAGATATGAATAGAAATAAAAATTGCACAATAAGAAGACAAGATATAACTTAGTTCACATAATGTGGGCTACATATACCAAGAAACAATTGATCATATTTTATTACAAGCCAACAAGCATACAATCCACTCTCAGATCAGTCTTCTCACAATTAAAATGCACAAATATTGTTTGGAGATGCACTCAACAAACTCCACTAAATTCACCCCTGAATTCACACACTTTGTTCATCTTTTCATACTATTCTAACATCTAATGTATTATATAATATATTTACATCTACAATACATCAATAGATAACCAACATAGTGGCTTTACAAAACAATGGATACAAAAACCATGGTCCATGTCAACCAATAATAGTTCCCCATTAAGAGGGTCCAAATTTTTTTATAGTACATTTTAATGTATGTTATTTGAAATATATTGTAATGTGGAATTAGGCTCCAAAAAATAACAAGAATTTATTTTTGTGACTTATTCTATTGATAATTTTAGAATAATCAATCATTTAGAGAGCATTCACTGTACAACTAAAAATCATAGTAAACATACATTGCATCACACTATAGTACCTAGTTGATTTGGATTTTACTTGGTGTGATGTGACCAATATTGTATACCATTTAAGGGAATTATAAGTATTTGGTTATTTAAACCTTTATTAACCCTTTATATATGCCACAAAAATTCTTTTTTCTTATCCTTTGCAAGTTAAGTTGCATTATTATGATTTGAATAAGATTAATTCCATAGTGATGGGAGCTAAGTTTTAGAATATTGAGAGAGGTTTTTGGAATCCATACCTAATAATCATTGTCATGAAATTAGTTTATGATTGTCAATTATTTTTTAAATATAAGGAATAAATAGTTCTAGTAACTAGAAATATGGAGTGTATGGTTCTTCGGGTGATCAAGTCATGATATGTTAAATTCTTGATTCTCACTGTCTTGCCAAAAAAATCTAATTCTATTGTTTGAATGTGATGACTATTTCCAATTTACTCAAAAATAAAGATAATTTTCTAAACCCTCTCTTTGGGATTTGAATATTAATTAATTCCTATTTTAGAATTTAACATCTAAGTATGATTAATCAAATATAGATGGAAAGTTTTTATTTGTTATAGTTAGATGTGGCTCTATTATAGCCATTAAGATTGTTTTGGGTGATATGGCATTCTCTTGCATGTTCATTATCCTTAAAGGATTAGATATTTCCTCTCTTTTATGATATATCTAAATTTTATTAAGGTTGCTTGATGTGTTCTCTCCCATGCCACATTGCTTGATTTATCATGCTCACACTCTCTCAACCATGAATTCATTTGGTGAAACTCTTAAGGACTACAAGGTTTTGTGGAAATAACTACGCTACAAATGTAACTTTTTCGCACACTCATACCTTTAAATTCATAAGGTAAGTCAACATAAATATTGATGACCTTGAGGTGGTGAGCCAATCATTGTTGGACACTTAGAACACTCTCACACTTCACAATTTGAAAATGGAGTCAGTGTAGAGCCTAAAAACTATAAGGATATGAATAAATTGCTTTTTTCCATGTGGTACATTTTTACAATTTTACACTTCATAGTATATATGCATAAAAAAGATACTAAGGACCATGAGATAGCAAGCCAATCAAAAGACACTGCTATTGTCATGACACCAATTTATAAGAGAAGGACATGAGTTGTGTATAAATACCCAAAATAAACTATGATTAGGTGAAATGATGCCATGTAGCATAAAATGATAGACAAAAGGGACACAACATCACCCAAATGGTAAGTCTCATCACTCAATCAACCACATTAACCTCTTAACACTTGGTAAAAGTTTATGGTTATCTTGTTGTCAAACTATCAAGTATGTAGATATATAAAAATCCCTAGGTAGCTTATATTCTCATTTATATTTCATTTGTCAATTCTTTTAAGTTATCATAATCATGGCATTGAACCATATGATACATGAATTAGCCTGAGAGCCTAAGTGATTAATTCACCCAATTATTTATGGATTAATGGGGAAATCAAAGTGGATATTCCACTATGAGGACACAATATGAAATGCATCTTGAGGAAGACATCTAGACATAATTATCACCCATGGATAATTATGGAGATAAATTAGAAGATTTATCTTGAAGTGAAGACATGCAAATTTCACTATATTATAACAATGGCTTAAATCTTGGAGAAGTAAATTTTCATATACCCATAATGCATAGGTCCCATTATCATAACCTAACATTGGCCATGAAACAAGTCGAGTTTAATTTGGTACACATTCCATATCAATCCAAAATGATTAATGATGATTGTAAATGAAATAATTATTATTGCAAGTAGGTGTGAGTTCTAGTGAATGTGATGTTAAGCATGGATTCATTTGCTTTCCAAAAAACATAGATTTAGTGGATTAAAATTAAAAAATTGTAGTTGGTTTTAGAAGTATCACATGATGGGATTGCACATTGGTATGAACATGGCAAAACTCTATTATCCTTTGGGTAAATATTTTAATGAAAGATGTGCATATGAAATGCAAATTTCAAACATTGTTTAAATAACTCAATGATTTTACTACTATGTGAAGGTCCTATTAAGGAGCTCACAATAGAATATAAATTATCTCAAGTTTGTATGAATATTTGGAAATATTAATCAAAGACTAGAATCTTTAATGAGTAAAAAGAGACCCATGTAAGTGAATAAATAGACCCTTGCATGGTTGTGCTAATTTTTCCACTATGTGACCTGATAAGTAGGTAATGATGAGAATGATACATGTTGGAAAATGGGAAAAATATAAGAATGGATTGTATGGGACCCTTTCTAAATCCATATTTGAGTATATATGGTCCCATTTGGATTAGGTAAATAATTGAATGATGTACTGATAGCCTTGTGATTGTATTATATGCCCTCTTGTTTTGGATGTTAGACTGAATATTGTCACTGCCATTTCCATAAAAAGGGAAAATTTTGAAACCCTCGGTAGAGGAATAGAAATTAAGTTTAGAAGAGATTAATTTAGGAAAGAAACTTGGCATCTAACTATTGTGTAGGAGGTGATGGCTAAGTGTTTGATTGAACTTTCTCGTGTTTAATAATTTAGCTACATATATATATATCTATGATTTTATTAGTATTTCTATTGTTGTTTTGATTGCATATGTAAATGTGAATTTTAATTATGAATTTATCATAAAATCATTATATTTTATTCCCTTGTTAAAGGATGAGATTTAAAATTTTGATCTTTGGATCTAATTTGATTTATTGGCAATCTCCTTGGTGGACTTTTGCATTTGAAAAATAGTGGTTAAACTGTTTTATTTAAATTCATTATATTTATTCTTCTTGATATCTATTTTCCTTCCTTTTTGATTTCTTTTGTATGGTTCAATAAAAACAAAGGTTAGATATCTATGTCAGATAGTTCCATTGGGTTCATTGGTATTATTTTTTACATAGTGTAGAGGCCTCCACTAGAGCATGGGAGATGTGGTTAAATCCTGACTGGTGTATTTTGGGGATATTGTATATCATGGGGATAAATTTATCTACCATATGTAATCATATTAATTAATTTTCATTTTATACATGCTTGAAAACACCTAGATCTCAAGCTATTGTGGGTGTTGGGGACCATGTTCCTGTTGTGATATTTTCAAGACTTTATTATTTTGTTTGATTTCATGTTTTTGAAAATACAATTTCATGTTGATTAAAATTTTATCTCAATTAAATTTATTGAATTTTATTAGTTATATTTAAAATACACATGTGCTTATCATTTTGACTTAATATTGCTTACTGATTTAGCAATCAATTTATGAATGAGAAAGACAAGTTGTGATTCTTCCCTATTAAGATATGGGTGATAATCTCATTTTTATGGAGAGAATAAGAGATTTGGATAAATAAATATTTTTAATTAGTTAAATGGGATAGTGTGTGTGACTATTTTTGTTAATATTGATGTAAATGATTTATAGTGATGTGTATGAATTTGATACTACATTGTTTGAAGCACAATGTCCCTATGGTTTGACCCTTTAGTGTGAACATCAACTGTTGAATGTTTGGTTAAGTGTTTAAATGAGAATTAATTGAGAATAATTTATTTTTTCCATAAATTTTGTGGATGATTGATGTATCATCTCCTTCAATATATAAAGTATTAAAAGTAAAAAATTATTTTAACTCAACATTTGTCAATAATAACTAACATGTGTGTCCTTATTTTATTTTGAGACAACTTAAAATAGAACTAATTAAGCACGAGTGACTCCATGCTTAGATAATGGAATTTTAAATAAAAATAAAAATAATTTAGTATAAAATTTTGATGTAGATGTAACTGTATTGTTGGGCATATAATTGATTGTGAGATTTCATTGGCCATGCTATTGGAGTTGATTATTCAAAACATATTTATTACTATTGTGAATACGTATTGATTGATATGATGAGAATGAACATGGTTACCACCATGCATATGCTATTATAAACATGTTTTCCTATCCTAACTTTATATCTATGTTTTTGGTAAATTCATTATATATGTTACTATCTATATGCTGATTGTGTATGTTGTTCTATGTTGATGTGTGTATGTTGTTGTGTTTATGCTTATAGTATTTTCTTGGAAAAAAGGATCTTGATTTTGCATGTGTATGCTGCTCTTTATTATGTATTATAATGTCAATGAGTTTTTGGTCCATCAATTGATTATGTATAATTATATGGGTCTGTATTCCATATATTAATTTCTCTCAATGTTTGAGATATTACACTATTAGGAAAACATGCATATCACTTTTTGACAAAATGATCAATTGTGAAATATGATTGGCTAATCCAGTTATTACAAAAATATTAGATGACACTATTATAATGATTGATTGAAACTACACTATGTGGATTTTATTTACTTACTGCGATGATGGAAAATTGTGTTTTTTATTTAATTGTGTAATTTCCCATGTGTGATGGATGTTTTATTTGTATGAAGTAGTCAATGAAATGACTAACTATTGATTTACTATTGCCATTTCCTTGTGGATGTCTCTTTATGATATTTATTTATAGTAATGATGGCTATTGCTTGGATATTGGAACTAATCCATGTGAATGATTTCCTTATGATGTTTATTTTACACAATGATAGATTATTATAAATTCCCATATGTGTAATAGATGTTTTTTCTATTATGTTTAGTTTATACTATGATGGACAATTGTCTTTTATTAGTTTAATTATGTAATCTCCCATATATATGATGGACATTTTCTTAAATTATGTTCCTCCTTGAGTATTGATTTTATGTGTGAAGGCAAAGAAATTGATTTATTCTGTCCTACCCCATGTGAAGTAGTGCATGCTTGTATATTTGGAATGATAATGATATTTTTTTTCCAAATATGTTTGTTTATGTTATACAAGTTAGATATTCCAGCTAGTGTAGATAAGATTGTTGATACTATGTCAATGCATTGCTTAGTGTTCCTAGTGATTTAAAACACTACCTCATGGATGATTTTTAAAAATGAATATCCTGTTGTTTATATTCTATTGGTGAGATATTTTTTAAATTAATGCAAAATCTATGATTATGCTAACCCATGTGAAAGTTATATACTAATTTCATTATTTTTTTCATCACATGAATGAAATGTTATATTAATGTCATCATATTGGTTATCACTAATATTTATGTATAAAACTATGAGTATACATATTATGACAAAAAAGCTTCAGGATGAGGTTTCCTAAAGTGGGGAAGTATGTAACTCCTTGCCTTGCCTCACATTATATGAGGCACATGGTTAAGTATTAATTCGGGTTTGACCTTTTGATACACTATCTATTCATGATTATTATCATACTTTATCTATTATATATATTACATAAACTTATTTATTGCTCATGATCTTTACACCAATTTATATAATTTAAGAATTAGTAAGACAATATTTATTGAGTGATTTTTTTTTATGTATCATCATTTCTTAATAGTTAAAAAGGTATGATTAAATAATTACTTATAACAATTTCAACATACATTTATACATAAATTTTAAATGTAGTCAATAAAATAATTACAATAAATTTTCTACTTCTCTTGTGTGACATGATCCTCCTATAAATGAATTTTAAATATATCCAATAAAAATATTATGATAATTTCTCTACTTCTCTTGTATGTCCTAATCCTCTAATTGAATTAATTTTCTTTAATTAGTTTTTAAATTTTTTACATTTTTAGATTGTAATTTTCTAAGAGAAATATTTATAACTTTTATTTATATTCATATTTCCATAAATATTTCTTCTAATATTTTATCTATTAATTGAATTTCACATATACTTGAATTTTGGTACTAATACATTATGGTATTTAATTGAGTATAAATACCTTTCAATAGGTTGGTATCAATATGTTTATGGTGTTTTCACAAACATGTTTATATAGGAGGATGGAAATGGTATATAGTTGTCTACAATTTTTTTAAAGATTACTTGAGATTAACTTTGTATAAATTTTAACTAAGAAATGTTTAATTGAAGGTAATACAACATTTACCCAAGAAAATTATTTCATTGGAGAAGTTTTTTTACAACCATAAAATTTGTTATAGATATGTCAATAAAGTTGTGATATGGAAAAATTGGGTTTACATTCAAATGAAATGCATCTAAGCATAGAAATGTAATTATCCTAATCAAACTTAAATACTATTTTAATCATAGAGCAACAATTGAAATGGAGAGGGTTTAGATAAGTATCTTTTTCTCACAACCCATAAATAAAAATTGTATTTTGATTAAAAAAAAGTTGATTTTTTTTAGTCAAACCATGAGAAGCCATAAAACATTCAAAGCTTGAGCACCTTCACAAAACTATACACTCCATATATGTGGCAACCAAAGCTTTTTACTCCACATTTTTTCCACAAGAATTTTGGGCATCATGTTTATAAAAAATAATAGGAAAAAAAATCCAATTAAACAAATGCATTCATTAGGTTTTGGGTTTTGAAAATCTCTCTCTTTATTTTGGATTTTTGCATTGATCCTTGGAAAATTGATATTATTTTTTCAAACACTAATAATATATATAAACATTTAAAGGATAAGGAACATGATTCTTTTTGTTTTTTAAAACACTAGCTACTTATCAATAAATTTGATTGTATACAATATCAATTTTAGTGGTAAAATGAAATTAGGTCAAGAAGTCTATTATAATACAAGTATAACTATAGTAAAATTCAATGATAATTAATTAAATATAGATGATTGATCATATCCAAAATTATTGAATGATAAATGCAAGATGAAATTTAAAAATTCCTTAGATTCATAGATACCATATATATGCTTAATTTAAATTCTTCGTTCATCTTATTAAATGATTGAAAAATGCACTAGTGCACCCATGTATTTATTGAACTATTGAATTCAAATTATGACCTTAATAGCACATAATCCAAAACATAATGATAAAAAATAAAATTAAATGATACCAAAAACTCCTATGGACCTAATTACGAAAAATGGGGTCATGATGCTAGAAACATACAATGTACATTTTGAGGTCCTAAAAACGTACAAGTTACATTTTTAGGAAAGACACCATGAAAACACAAAATAAATGGATAGGGAAGAGAAGCGATAAGAGAAAGAGGGCATTAATATGAAACAAAACAATAAGAAATGTATAAAAACATTCCAACAAAACTTAATATTGACCAATCGCTAATAAACACATAAGTAAACATGCAACAAAAAAACCGGATTCATATAAAAATTATAACAACAAAGACTAATATTAATAATTGAAAAACACATAGGTATGCTAGAATAGTGATTTTTTATAAAAATAAATAAATTCCTATGTGTAAGGTGGATTTATCTACACAATGATCCACATTGATTTGTGTGTGTGAATACATTTTAAACTACACTAAGTAGAGAGTGGATAAAAAATTGTGTGCCTTTAGAATCTTCTAAAATAACATATAATGGACCAATGAAACATGAAATGAAATTTACACATGTGTATATTCCCATAATGAATGATAATCTAAAATATACAGAGCAAATATTAGAAATTATACAACTATTTTTATTTGAAATTGGAAGGTGGCCCTATTTAAATTCAATGTCTTTAAATATATGTTTTACCTTATTTTACCAAAGATATGAGGATTTGCCTATAAATTTTTTTCTTAATATGGGTATTATATCCTACTTTCATTTATGAGTATCACTAGTAGTAACCAAATTGTAATGCTAAATAAAATATATGAGTACTAAACATTGGATGTTAATAAGTAACCTAAATATATCCTATGTTTAGAATAGGTTTTGCATGCTTGGGATGTTTAGGATTAAGTAAAATGTGAATTCCATTTTTTATTCTAAAAAAATATAGAATTTCACCATTGTTTGTTGTATGAAGTTTGGAATAGATCATGGATAAAATAGGTTAAATACATTTCCCCTTTTTTATATGTGAGATGACTCTATGCAAAACATATCTAAAAATATATTACACACATCATTTTTAAGGTAAGATATTAAATGACTAATATATTACATATAAATATATCATATTGGAAGCATGTATGTTTGAAATAAATATCGTTTAGTGTCTGAAGTCTATTATTAAGTCAATTTTTTTTGTAATTCTTTCTACTGAATTTGTTAGATTATTTTTGATAAATTTATTATTTTAATCATAGGCTCAATCAAATAATTGGTTACATAAATGACTTTATTTATTGTTAACGTTTTATACTTAATTTTATGTTAGAAGCACTTGATCAGGTCTACTAACCATTTTTCAGTTTCTAAAATGGCATTAAAAGCCACATATTATATGTTTATTGCTAGATGTGTTACCTTATTCATTTTTCAGTGCTATAGATCTTTTATATAGCACAACATACATTTATTAGAAGTTCTTAGGCCAATATGAACCAAATATCTACACAACTATATTAAATTTATCAAGTGTACACAAAAAAAGAATGGCATTGATTTAAATGACATAAAAACATGACTTAAGAACATATGAATACTTGAAAAATGATTATACAAAAGGGGAAGAAACTTACATCACATATTCCAATGCAATATTGATTCTATCTACTTGATAAAATCAAGGTCTATTTTTTGGTATGATGTGACACATTAAAATGTTCTGGGTGCAACTTATTATTTGATTCTCCTTTGATGAAGTCATCAAATATATAACTCTAAAACCAATAAACCTAAATGTCTTCCCATTAATGTCAATAAAAAATTTCCACCTTACATTTTTACATCCAAAAAAACCTTATTTGGGTACTAAAGTGGAATGTTAAAATTTTATCCAACCTTTCTATCATCTGATCCAACTTTAAAAAATTGCATTAAACTAATAGATATTAAACATTTTGAATTCTAAAATAGTGTAATCTATGAACAATGATGATATAAAAACACCTACAACATTTAAGAACACTGAATCTATTTGAATGAATAAATTTGATTTTTATGAACAACATATGAGTTTTGAATAGTTGATAATTAGCAGGTCATAAAAAGCAAATGAAAAATAAATATCAAAATATAAAGTGTCTAAAAATTAATAAATTTTCTAAAAAATATATCTTAGATATCTATGTTTAAAGGACAATCTCTTCCTTCTTACAGATTTTGTCATGGTTGGCCACATCTAGACAAAGCCAATAAAACTAACATTTTACAAATTTAGTAAGATGTACACTTCCCCCTTTTTTCACAAGAACCATAGTGTATAAAAGTAGAAAGATATGATCATGTAAGTGCAATTAAAATTAAATCAATATCATATCATGATAATATATATATATATATATATATACACACACACACACACATATATACATATGTGTGTATATATATACATACATATGTATATTTATGTATGTATGGTATGTATGTATGTATGTATGTCTATATGGATAAATAATCATGATATGATACTGATTTAATTTTCATTGCACTTACATGATCATCAAAATAGAAAGTGTCTAAAAATTAATAAAATTTCTAAGAAAATATTTCTTAGATGTTTATGTTTAAAGGAAAATGTCTTCCATATTAGAGATTTTGTCATGGTTGGCCACATCTAGATAAAGCCAATAAAACTAACATTTTACAAATTTAGTAAGATGTACGCTTCCCCATTTTTTTTAGAAGAACCATAGTGTGTAAAAGTAGAAAGATATGATCATGTAAGTGCAATTAAAATTAAATCAATATCATATCATGATATAATATGTGCACGCGCACACACACACACACACACACACACACACACACACACACACACACATGTATAAGTATGTATGTATGTATGTATATAAATATAAATATATATATATATATATATATATATATATATGTATATATATATATGTATATATATATATATATATGTATATATATATATGTATATATATATATA
>JARHVA010005790.1:867500-982500 GCA_037957365.1 Torreya grandis | reverse complement strand
ATTAGGGATGATGAGGGAGTGATTAGGGACAATGAGTGTTTTAGGGATTGATTAGGGATGATGGGGGACAATGAGGGATAATGAGGATAAATGTGATATTTATTATGGATGATGAGGGAGTGATTATGGATGGTGAGGGATGATGAGTGTTGATGAGGGAGTCATTATAGATAATGAGGGATGATAAAGGATGATTTAGGAGTTAATAGGGATGATGAGGGATGACGAGGGGTAATGATGGAGTGGTTAGTGATAATGAGGGATAAAGAGGTATGATGTGGGAGTGAGTAGGGATGATGATGAATAATGAGGGAGTGATTAGGGATAATGAGTGACAATTAGGGACATGCATGGATTGTTTAGGGATAATAAGGATCAATGAGGGGTGATGAGGGTGTGATTAGGGACTATTAAGAATGACAACATATTATGCAGAAGTAATTAGGGGTGATGAAGGATGATGATGGAGTGATTAATGATGATAAGGGGTTATAAGAGATAATAATTTAATTATTAGGGATGATGAGGGATGATGAGGGAGTGAGTAGGGACAATAAGAGACAATAAATGCTAATGACTAATAATGAGAGAGTGATTATGGATGATGATTTTATATAATGTAGTGAATAAGGATGATGAGGTATGATGACAATTGATGAGTGAGTGATTAGGTATGATGAGGGATAGTGAGGACTAATGAGGGAGTGACTAGGGATGATGAGGTATGATTAGGATTGATGATGGTATGATTAGTGACAATGAGGGATGATCATGGTTGACGAGGGAGTGATTAGGGATGATTACGAAGTTGAGAGCTGATAAGGAGTGATTATGGATGTTGAGGGTAGATTAGGTTATGCTAGTGGATCTCAAGTGACTACATTGCATAAGAGAAAAGTTTCAAATCCTCAAATTACACTTATGGGGATATACAAAACCTTTTATAAATGGAGGCCATTTCTATTTGGATGTTTATAACTACCTTCTTCACATGATTCTTGGTAGTGGAGAGGGAGATTTTGAAATGAGTAGTTTTGATATGAGCTTGAGAAAATAGTGAAATCACTCCTCTCCACCCAGAATACTAGTTTTATTAGTTATGGTCCTTCAAGCATTTTTATGGATTATCCCTGGTCACTTCTTTCTCTATATAGGTGTGAATGCCCCCTCTCCTTTCAATATATGTCTTAGTCAATTCCCTCTTTGTTTTCTCTATATATGTGATGATTCCCCTTCTCTTTATTTTTAGTTATCCCTTGATAATCCCCGCTCTCCTTTATCCTTTGATCAAATAATCCCCCCTCTACTGATTTTCAAACATGATAATGCCCTCTCTCATTTCAAGATATGGTTCGGGTATGCAATCAAGTATCAGGTATTAAATATATGGCTTAGGTAAGATATATATGGTCAAGATTAGATACAAGTATTAAAGATAAATATATGGCTAGAGTATTCATTTAGGTAGGGTATACAAGTATTTAGGTAGGGCATACTAAAATAGGTAACTTAATTAGGTATGTAAAGAAGGATAGGTAGGTATGGCATACTAAATATCATGATATGGCTTAGGTATTTAGGTAGGGCATACTAAAGATCAAGATATGTCTTAGTTATTAAAGTAGGTAATGTAGGTAGGGCTTACTCAATGGTATAGATCTATTTCATATGTAACATGATTAAAAACTTCATTTCTCATTATGTTAATAAAGAAAGCAATCTTCCCTTGCCAACAATAGAATCTAAGTAGGCATGGAAAGAATATGTGAAAGCTATAATTCTAAAAGAAAGCCTCCCTTAATAGCTAATAATATATTCTATAAATGGAAAGTAGTTAGGATAATAATGAATATATATAGAGAAAATCAAGCTTCCCTTACCTTATCGAATAGATCATAGCTAAATAGGTAGGGCAAAAACAAAGATATCTATTAGGAAGAAACCTTCCCATGATATCTATGCATTGATCCAAAAGGTGATAAAATATAGATATTAAGAAGGAAATCTTCCCTTGATAGCTAAGCAAAACAAATCTAGATATCAAGAAGGCAAGTTTCCCTTGCTAACTATCTATTAGGAAGGTTCAGCCAAAGGTTTGATTTTTGGAATATCACAATAACCACCAACAAGAGGTACTAGCTAGTCTAAGAGAGAATATAACAATTTCATAAAATCAAATCAAGTGGAAATCAAATTAGCACCATAGTGAGAGGGATTTTTAAGTGGGTGATTTGATATTTTTACACTTACAACCATACAATAAAATTTACCTAAAGCAACATAAAAACAATAAAAAGAATTATCCTAGGTATTAAGGCCTTTATGAAATCCTACATAAATTTGACTATGTAGTATACAAGATTTACTTACCCCAATCTACCCACATCCATCCAATATTTCATGTTTCTTGTTTGAGTAATGTAATGCATAAATTGATATTAATGAACTGAATGATAAAGGAAGAGTCATTTTAGAATATGAGGAGATACTTCAAACATAGACAAAAATCCTAAAAAGACATGGTATTAAAGATTATTTTATAAACTAGAAGAATCTAGTCAATGAGGATGCAATATCAAAGGATAACACATTTATACAATAATATCCTAAATTGTTCAATGTTGAGGTAATTATATTTGAATGGGAAATGCATGATACAAACTTAACCTATAATGTATCTAGGGATAACTGTGGTAGACTTGTGGCCTCCATAACCATTGTTCTTATCTTGTCACATTTAGTTTCGCTCTTATATTGTTATTAGGGTTGGCCTATGGAATAACCATGGCTAGATTATAGTGTATATATGAGGTAGTAGGTAGTACATTGATATCATAGTGCAAATTCTATTCTTTTTGCATTATGTGGAGGTTTCCTCCTCGAAGTGTATTAGTAATATTTACTAAGTATTTTAATCTTCTATCAAAGTTTATTATGGATCTACATATTATTATCTTATTAGAGAGATAGAGATGTTTAAAAAATGAATTTGACCCTCTACCTTAACAACATCATATATTAAAAGATGTGATAAACAATCTAAACCCAATTACTTCACCTACATGCACCTATCCATATGGGATCCCTAATCCTACTTCTATTAACATGGTATAAAATCCCACTAAGAAGACAACCCATGAATAACTAATTGTTACTCCACTTTCTCCAAATATAGGCAATGAAGGGCATAGCTTAAATTTTACACCTTGGATGATGTAAGTTTGTAATCTAATATAATCAAAGTGATGAATTTTATTTTATAATGTAATGAATTATATTAAACAATTTAATGATTATCTAATGTATAAAATGTTATTATGTAATGTAACAAAATTTACTTGTTATCTACAATTTAACATAGAAGTGGATCATAAGTTTAAGTAAAACTAAGCAACCTTTACCTAAATGTGACTTCCCATTTATTCTTCTTCACTTTTAAATTTTAAATATGTCATCATTACCCACATGATTTTTTTAATAACATAGATATATAGTACAAGAAATAAAAAGTTTAACATGACAAAGAGTTTATTAAAATTTAAAAAATAATTATAAGAGCATTACAGAGTTTGCAAACATAAATTGAGTAAAGAAACAAAATTAAATAGATTTAAGATCATTACAAACTCTAAAAAAATCCCAAGCCATTTTTATAATCATTTTATCTTGACCAAGACATAATCCCTCTTCCATCGAAGAACCCAAAACTCCATTCTCTGTAAAAGTGGTGGTTATTGTTGGCTCTTCAAAAAAATAGAGGTGTGGATAAAATGAACCCTAAATGTTTGTTTTTAAGGTTTTTGATGTTATATTTAGGTGAGTAAATATATTATTTAGGATTTCCTACATTTCATTAGAGTAAATAGATAATGTCAAATGGAATTTTTAAAATATGAATATATTTAATAATTACCTATGAATGAGGTTTTTATGGTTAGTTATTGGTGCTCTGAGGGTCATGAATTGGTAATCCAAAGGTTAAGTTTTTAGGATAGGTTAAAAAGTTAATATAATGACCTCTCATGATAAAATTGGTTATATTGTAGAATGTATAATGAATTACACCTTCAAACCTTATTTATAAGTGTTATGAATGGTAAAAACATTCCAAAAATCCAATATCTGAAGAGTTAGCGATAAATAACATAATAATATATGTGACATATATGATATGCAAGAAAAAATTATGTCATACATTATTCATAATAAGACATGATAGTACAATAGGATGCCTTTGCATAAGTAGGCAAGACAAAACTAGAAACTAGCCTAACTAATCTATGTGGGAGAAATCCTTGCATAAGAAAACTAAGGAAAAATATGAAATACCTAGATAATAGTCTTAAAAACATAATAAATATATATAATAACACACCCCCTTAAGTGAAGCTAAAGGCTAACAATAGCCAAAAAATAAATAGTAGCATATCTACAGTATGAGTCCCAACAACTAGGCCTGATAAGGTAATAATGTATGTTATATATCCATGAAATAAAGAAGGAAGATGTCCTCATGAATATCCTTAGGATAAATTTTTAAACCCCAACAATGCCACACAACTCAAGGAAATGAGGTGATAGAAAAGGCTTCATGAAGGTGTTTACAGCCTGTTGTTGAGTCAGAAGGTACTCTAAACTAAGAACTCCATCATGAATGTGATGACAAATAAAGTGCATATGTACCTCAATGTCCTTGGTCTATTGGTGCTCAATTGGGTTGATAGATATGTAAATTTCATGTTGGTTGTCACACCAATGTGAATTTCATCAATCCTACATGAAGTTAAAATTTATCAATAACTAACAAAGCCAAAGAACCTACTAACTCACTATAACTATTGCCTTCTACTTAGCCTTTGTAGATTAAAGTACAATAGCCTATTGATTCTTGTACGAGCAAGAAATAGGTGAATAACTAGACAAATACTTATCCAAAAGTGAAATGCATGTCATCAAGAGAACCTACCCAATTTAAATTAGTGTACCCAACTAATTGAGTAGAACCCATGGTGTAGTCTAATCCAAAATGAGTAGTGCATCACTGATATCATAAAATCCTCTTAAAAACCTAGACAATGAATGTCATGATGATCATGTGCAAACCCAAATTCAATCCCAACTGTAAATGAAATATTAGGGCATGTATGGTTTAAATACATAAGACACCCAACCATCTGCCTATACAATGTAGGATCACAAAGTGGAGTAGTATAAGTGGCAATGAGAGTCACTCCAAAAATAAAAAGTAGAAGGGTTTGGCTTGAAATTAGCCATGCCAAAATGTAGAAGAATATCACGGGTGTATTTTTTCTAATTGAAATAAATCCTTATATCTAATTGTGAAAACTATAAACCAAGGAAGAAGTGAAAAATATAGTGATATATCATACCAAATTGTGTTAAAAGTGTCTGTTGAATACCCTAAATCTAAGAGGAGTTGCTTTGAGAAAAATATCATAACATATAAGACTAGTATAACAATGTGCTCTCCAATACACTGAATATACACTATGATATTGGAGTGGTAATGAATAAATCTAGTGGAAAGAAGAAAAGAATCTATCTTCTCATACCAAGTTTGAGGGTCCTATTTGAGACCGTAATGGTACCTCCTAAGTCGACAAACAAGAGAAAAATCATGAATAAACCCATTAGGCTTCTTCGTATAGATTTCCTCCTAAAAATATCCATGCAAGAAGCCACTCTTGACATCCATTTGATGCACTTGCCAACCCCATGATGTAGCTAGACAAAGAATAAGGAATATAGAATCCATCCTGGTAATGGGCACAAAAGTATCAAAGTAGTCAATACCTTGGACATGGTAGAACCCCTTTATAATAGGACATGACTTATACTTATTAGTGGGCCCATAAAGTGCATAATTGGTGTGATAAATCCACTTGAACATAACCAACTTTCTTCCATTAAGATGAGATATCAAATCCCAAGAATGATTCTTCATCAAAGAAGAATACTCATTTATCATCGCATCATCCCACTCCTATATCCCATGAACTTGTAAAAAATATTTTGGATCACTAGATAATGATATACATAAAATTCTAGATGTATAATTTACATCATGATATCAAGTGGGTGAAATATCCTATATGCAATTTATTGCCTTAAAAACTGGAGTGTGTGCCCATTTAGGTATAGTAGTAACATCAGTGTGAGTAGGATCCTTAACCTCTATAACCTCCTTAGGAACCTCCTAAAATGGCTCAAATAAATTATCCTCAAGAGGAGGTGATGAATCATCAAAATAAGAATAAGAAGGCATCAAAGAAGATAAAGTGTCATGATATGTGAAGTGCTCATCAAACTATACATGTGTTCTAAAATGAACTTCATGAATATTAAGATCTAAAATATGATAATCTCTTAAGTCCTTATAATACCTTAAAAAAACAAAAGGATTTCTCTTCTTATCAAATAATTTTATTTTATTCTTTGGTACAAACACCCAAGTATGACTCCCAAAGACTCAAAAAAATGAGACATCAGGCTTGGTTCCAGACTAAGCCTCCTTCAAAGTAAAATGCTTAAGTTTTATATGTGGTGTGTAATTCTGAATGTAGTTCACAAAATTAACTTCCTTTTCCCAATAGATAAGAGGTAAATCCTATGAATTCATCATGAATTTAGCCATATACTTAAAAGTTTGTTCCTTCTATTTTGCTAAGCCATTCTGTTGTTGAGTATGTGCAATAGAATGCTAGTGAACAATACCATGATCTGCCAAAAAATTAGAGAACTCTCAACTGAAGTACTCCCCCCCATTATATATATGAAGCTTCTTGATGCAATTAGAAGACAATTTATTGACCAAAGCCTTAAATAATATGAAGTGATAAAAGACACCACACGTGTAATTGAAAAAATAAACCCAAGTACACCTCGAGAAATTATCAATGAAAGTAAGTGCATACTTAAATACTTAGAAATAAGTAGGAAAGACCATCAAATCACTATGCACAAGCTCACATGGTGAATAAAATCTCATTGACATACCCTTAGGAAATGGATCTTGGTGTTGTTTCCCTAATGCACAACTAGAAAAAATTGCATCAAGACATGAAATTATATAAAAGACTCTATACCATACTGTGAGTGCTCAACTTTTTCAAATATATGTAATTGAGATGTGCAAATATCTCATGAAAAAATATAATCTCAAAATATGCATGAGAAACTAAGCATGTCCCTAGAGAAGGAATATCATAAAAACCATAAAAATAATAGATTCAAGAACCATCATTAACAACACCCTAGGAAATCAAGGTGCGTGGCTATAACAAAGCTCAAATTTCAGCACCATGTGGTATAAAAGTCATTGTCTTGCCCTAACCATAATAGAAAATTTGATAAATTGAATGTAGATTGGTGGTGATGTCTAGAACATATAATCCATCATTGATGCGACCACCATAAAGCTATATGTCACCCTTTCCCTTAACATAAATAAAGGAAGAGTATCCAACCTCAATGTTGGAAGTATCACTCAAACCAAGAGATACAATGGACTCCTTAAAATAAGTCGTATGGTGTGAGGCACCGGAACCTAGAACCTAATTATTTGAAACAGTTGAATGAGATCTCTTGACAATATCAAGTGCTTTCCCATGCTCATGAGATGGAGAAGGAGTGGAGATAGAAATATTTTGTTTCTTGATGGCATCTTTTATGCATTGCATTCTCTTAAGATACCTAAACTCTTCATGACCAATCCCCCCATAATAAGATCATGATGGTTAGACTTATTTTTAGATTTAAAAGATGATTTGGGTTTAGATGTGTTGATGTTGGGCTTAGGTGCATTTTGTGATGGAGGAGGAGTGTTCTTATTCTTGCTCTTTATTTTTCCCTTGCTCTTAGCATGTGATTCTACTAATGCTTTTTGAGAGGTGGAAGACTCAAGATGAGATAGTTTGGATTCCTCCTTAGTAAGTCTCTCACAAAAAACTCTAATTCGAGCATTTTGGATGTGGCACCTAAGAAATCCATATGCTGGAGAAAAAGATATTAGCAAAGATTTGGAATGGACCAATTAACTTGGACAAAATCAAGTACACACACTCTTCATCTTTCTTGTCTCATCCACTCCCCTTCAAATGCATAAAGAAATGATTAAACTTAGTGAGATAGTATATAATAGATGAAAAGTCATCTAGATTAAGTGAAGTAAACTTAAATTCACGCTGCATGGCTCTCATATGATCTAATTTTCTAAATAAACCCTTTAGCTTAGCCCACATTTTGAATGAAGTATCACACCCATCCAAATGAAACAATAAATTATCACTCACATAAGTCCCTATCAATCCCATACACTCTTCAAACTTACATTAGTGCTAAATTTTTTCAAAGTCTATTTTAAATTGTGTTCAGTTTCATTCATTAGGGACCATAATCCTTTATGTTTTATGATTGTTTTCAGTCTAGGTGTCCATGTATGGTAATTGTGTGTAGTCAAAGGCTCATAATTATCAACAATCGAAGTATAATCCATGCTAGTGAATCACCAAAGAGCAGAAATAATGAAAAATACATCACAAATCGGCACCAAGACAACCCCATAAAATATTTTATTACGGGCCCCTTGCCGCACACCCTTGCTCCCCCCCCCCCCCCCCCCCCCCCCCACAACCAATTTGGTAATTTATAAAAGTAGTGAATTTTTACAAATTGATAACGCCAATGGATAGATAATTAAGAACCATACATTTTAAAAAAAAATGGAACTCAATTTTGAGTTATAGTTTAAAAGTTATAGGATTTACGAATTCTTGTAAATGGGTAAAAAATAATAAAAATTAGACTAAAATTTGATTTTAGTGACCAAAATGAAATTTAAGGTAGGATTTCAACCACTCTTTAGAACTAGAATCAAACCACGAACATTCTCAATCAATCGAAAGTGAAAAATAACCTTGATGTGCATGTAAGTGAATGACACTTCCTCTTTGAAGAAAAGATAAAGCTTATAAAAGGAAACAATGAAATGAATAACTATTTTGAGAGGATATAAGGAGGATAAATGATGGATTTAAGGTGTCTCAACCCAGTTGGGCCCTCCTAGTGTCTCCTCCAATGCATCAGGTAGGAAAATCAAAAGAAAAGCTTTATCATATCTTGTCAGGCACTGTCTAAAGGATTACCAAGTGCTCCACAATAGTCTAATGTTAACTAGAACACCTTCCAATGAGTGCAACATATGTCTATGGTATTCTCTCATTACCAACACACTTATAACAGAGTCAAAAGAATAGAAAAAACATAGTCCTCTATAGCAAGAAGGAAACAAAAAAAGAACTCAAATGAAGACAAAAAACTAGGGCACTTATCCATCAACTAATTTCTACGCTTCATGAGGTAGATAAGAAAAATCCAATGCACCAGATACCAAATCTGCATCCACCATGTAGAAAGATAAATCAAATCAAAAAAATAATGATATGCAGATCTAAAAATAACTCCACGCTCCACAACTAGTTGGGAAAAAATTGACACCCTACTTTCAGTGCATATCTCCCTCTGCAAAGGATGCTAAAGGACCATATCTACAGACTCAAATCTTTAGCATATATCTAGGGCCAAAAAAATGTTCAATAAGAAACCAATGGAGTGATAGTGGCTGGTGATAAGGCATTTTAGTAGATAGTGGAGTGATAAGGCATTTTAGTAGATTTATAATGCCTTAAAGGAGTGATAAATGTAGTCCAATAATAATAAGTCAAACACAAATAATGAAAATGCTCCAACATAGATCTGAGTGTAGAATCAAGGAATTTTCACCTTCCCAACTACCTCTTGCATATACCATATAGGATAATGGTGCCCAAAAAAATAGAATGGTAGGATGAAATGAAAGGAACGATAAGACCAAAAAATGTGGAACTCTTAAAAAACAAATGCCTCCTTCCAACGTTGCTAAAAAGGAAAGACACCACTCAGTTCCAATGATCGCCTCCCAATTTCAAATGATACCTCCTTCAATGCCCTTATGTTGGTCTGGATACAAGGATGCCACCTAGTCAAATTGATTCCACAAAGAAGACCAAGATCATGTACATCACCAAAAAAGTCTGTCAAAGTAGATTGAAGAATTATTTGAAAAAGTAGAGCTTCTGCATGGCTACAATACTTCAATATCTAGTACCATGTTAGGAATGGTAAAAATATTCCAAGAATCCAAGAACTGGAGAGTTAGTAACAAATAACATCATAATAGAAGCTACAGATATGATATGCAAAAATAAGGCATATCATATATTATTCAGAAAAATACATGTTATAAGAAGCCCTTACATAAGTAGGTAAATAAAAAATAAAAACTAACCTATCTAAGCAATGTGGGATAAATCCTCACATAAGAAAAACTAAGAAAAAGATGAAATACCTAACTGAAATTCTAACAAACCTGAGAAATACATAATTTATTAATAAATAATTAAGATGACATATTAACATGAGAAAAAAATTGAGGTCTAATATGATACCATGACAAATCTACGTGGTCACAAAGTTAGGATCCTCAGATTCTAGAGCCTTTCCCTTATAATAACTTCTCATTTTCTTATGTTATATTTAAATTTATTTTTATTTAATATACACAAAGAGAGTAAAATCACTTGATATGTTTGAATATGTGTTATAGGCTTGCATGCTCGTCTTACATATACATCTTTAAAGTACAATTCGTAGTCTTCATATGCTGTCCCCAGGAATTCGTATACATGAAATAATTAAAGTTAATAATCTTGATGATAAGGATGCCCTTGTTTCCAATGCTTTTGTATGATTATTTAGTTTCTTAATATAATTTTCTATTTAATTTTAAAATATTTTTTTTATTATTTTATTTTTGAGTAAATATTATACTTAATATGTTTGTGACATGACATGCTCTCATAACCTTTTTTTAGTTTGTATTATTTCTCTTTTTAATTTATTTCATTAAAAAAAAGAGTTTCCTCTCTTGTAATTGAAGATCAATGACAGGTAATTCTACGTTACCATTTCATCAAAAATAAAATAAATAATTATTTAATCATTTTTTAATAATAATTATTTATTTAATATTATATTTAAAATATTAATATATAATTTATATAAAAAAATATTAAATTTTTTATATATATTATAATTATTTTTATCAATTTGGTCGGAATATTTTGATTTTATTTTATGGCCAAAAAAATAAACACAATTATACAGCCATCAAATGTAACCCTCGTAATGGCAAAGACATTGAATTTCAAAGTTAGAAATAATTATATGAACAATTGGTTCATGATTATTTGTTATTTCATTTATTTTAAATTTGTATTCCATTACAAAATCCATTGAATTCCTTTATATATATAAAATCGTATTATGGTATATGCGATGTTAAATCTTTTAACTATTCTAAAACAAAGAACTCTGAATATTAAAATTATTAATCATCTTAAAATCTTCACTACTCTGTTATTTTATATAAAGAGATTAATTGCATTCGCTTAAAGAGAATAATTTCTAAATATAATCTGACAATTTATTTATATATTGTAAAGTGAAATATATCACAGAGAACACAAATAATATATATCATTAATTACATTGGCTTTATTTACAATATAGCAAACCTGATTCTGTTCCAAATGTTATTAACTCTGCACTCCGCACACAATCAATCCATTTCACCCACTAGACTTGTGGAGTACCGTTCATGTCCTTTATTAGTTTGTTCGCCATTGTTTATTTGTTTCAGGTCTGAAATGCTACAATCCACACCAATTAAACATCAAATCCCAAATACTAATGACTAATCTGGATTCATTCAAATGAAATGATAAGTACTAAAGGTTACGTAATTACTTACGTTTCTTAGAGAGAGCCGAATTGCTATCTTAGGTGATGTTCCAGAAGAAATACCCCACAATCCTTTGTTTTTACCAAATTTCGCTTTGACACTCTCAGACTGCTCGTTTTCATAACCAATCCAATCTAATCCAGCATAACAGTAAGCAGAAATAGTAGTGGCGTCATAAACATCCTTGGCTCCTCCTGTTGCGTACAAAATTCGGAATATCAGCGTAAGAGATTAATCCCTCCTTGTAGTCAGGTACGCCTACACCGCTAGCGGGGGCTTCGATCCCCACCTGCGTCTGGTTCTGCAGTTTCCGCAAACTGCCGACTTTATTGTTTAGGAGATGAGTTTGAGCGGGAGTTTTAAAATTTAAATATATTTGGACAGTGAACGCTCTCCCTAACCGTGTTGGGTAAGGTCATGCCGCGCTGCCACGTCATCAGTAATTAGGAGGTAAGTTGGAAAAAAAGTTAACAGAGAATGTACAATGATTTTTCAACTTTGTGGAATAGATGTTAAGGCCCAAAACCACGTCAATATGTACTCGAATTTGTCCGTGCTAATTAAATTCAGTGACTTAAAAACAACTAAAATAAAAACCTGTATACTCAAGGCGGAATGTTATAGTGGACAAAAACAGCTTCCACCATCCACATGGTTGTACTTGTTTCACAAAGTGGAAATCTCTCCTTTGACCATTGAAATCAGAATCACAAATTATATATGGCATTGAAAATTTATGATCTGGCACAGAATTTGCTAATAAACTGAAACGTGGCTTCAATCATTCTACGGACCAACTGCACGGAAATGGATGGCTGGGAAAAGGGTCACCCTCAACTTTATAGCACTTAGTGTTTTAATAGTACTAGGAGGAGAGCTCCATGTTGTAATAAAATGGGAATAAGGAAAGGGCGATGGAGCAATGAGTAGGATACGATCCACGAAGATCATCACCGACACACGTAAATACGGAGACGGAAACTAACGTGCTCTGCCCAAGCAAGCTGGTCAAGACCCTTGGCAAACTTTGTTAATTCTATTTAACATGTGTATCATTGTTGCTATTGGTGTAACTTGTTTTGTTTTTCCAGGTCTTTTCTTTTTGGGAAAGAGTTGTGGATGGAGGAGGATTAACTATTTGACGTTAGATTTCAAATGTCGAGATTTTAGTTATAATAAAGATCTTGAGCATAATTACTACGTGTAAATGTTGAAAATTGATTGTTGTCGACTAATTTTTTTCGCTGTCAACTAATTTCGATCTCACAACCTACTGTCTTTGGCTGCATTAACATCAAAAATTAAAAAAAAATTAAAAAATAAAATATAATAATAATAATAATAATAATAATAATAATAATAATAATATTATTATTATTATTATTATATTTCATTTTAAATTTATTGACCAACATTTACATATACCAACAAAGCTTTCCCAATGAAAAGCGGACAATCATTTAGCTTCAACAAATTGTAAGCAATAGGTGAGATCAGGCATTAACTAAGATCCAAGTTGCTTTAAATAATACCAAATATAAGTAATATAAGATAATTTTGTCATGAGAATCTATGGTGGATAGATTTATTTGAATCCTACCTTTTAAAAGTGCTTAATATGCCGTCTTACTTGCAACTTAAATTCTTCCCTTTCCATCTGTTATAGATTGGAGCTGGAGCTGACTGTTGATCATGCTTCCTTGTTACAAAGAAAAGAGTGTTGCTACTGCAATGGCAGAAATCAAATGAGCTCAAATAGCTGTTTTTTCCTCTTTCTCTGAACAGTGGAAAATACTTTTTTGACAATAGTTTAGCAGAAAGGCGACAGAGAGTCTATGGCTACTTTTGTGGCCATAAATTAGATGACTATAAAACAGAGCATTGCATAAACCCAATACTATTATGACAATGGTTCTAGAATGGACTTCAACTTCCACAGAACGCATTGTATACATTGGCAATTGAAATCAGAACCTTGATTATCTTGGCGAAGCATCACAATCACAAAATGCATCAGCATTCATCTCTGAATCGGTAACAACTGGTAGAAAGGGATGGTTTAAGGGACAACTATTTCATCCTTAAGGAATATGCAGCCAATAGTTCTCTCAACCTGACACCTTAATGCACCTGAGTGGGGGAAATAGATGGTGGTGTAGGTGGCCATAATAAAATCATGCTCAATGTACGAAAACAAACAATTTGCCTATATTTTGGCTAAGTGCAAATTGCTTGGATTTATAATCACTCGGGGTTTCTGATCTGTGCATGTTTTTGGGCAAGTCTTATAGCACAATGCTAATCTTGAGCTTGGTGTTTGTATAAGACAGGTCATATGGTCCACCGGAAAAAAATTACGTCCAAACAGCTTTACTTTAAAGGAAAATGATGGGTTTTCAATGTTTACAATGTACATTAATTTGCCATCTAATCGTAGCTAATGTATAAACAGAGAATTTTAAGAAACTAAAATAAAGACAAAGTACACTAACAAAATAATATTTAAAAGTATTATAAACAAAATAAATAAATATTAAACATGACAAAAAAAATTTTAAGAGAGCCTTTTTTTTTAAAGCTTATGAGGCTCGTGGACTTTAAAGTCAAAAATCGTCGACAATCATGATTATACTATCGCCATAGTTAGTGTCAACTGGCAAAGATTGTACACCTATTTTTATGCAGATAACAATGCAAAAAAATATTCTGTGAGATATAGAACAGACAACAATATGGCAGTGATGCTATCTACAGAATAGCCGAAAAATAGCAGATAGAAAGAAAAATGCACAAAGTATAACTGACACCATTATTTGGAAAACCATTCTTTCTACTTTCTTTAGTTCTTGATTTTTAAAAAGAAATTACAAAAATAATTAAGTGGATGATGTTATTACAAAGAAAGTATCATTAAATAAATTCATGGGCAATGCTGAAATTGACGTATAGAACAAAATTCAACTGGGATCATAACCAGATTGCATTAAGGGTAATAGCAACAACATACCGAGAGTTTCATAACTTGATTACTGGGACTTCCAAACGGTAGCCCTGGTAGATACTCTTATACAGGTTGGGAAATTGTTAGTTCTGTAACATCTCTTTTATAGTATGTATCCAATGAAAATGATTAAAGCTTTACCTTGTTTGTAGTGGGCATTGTTCAAACCAGACTTGCTTATAGAGAGAAAGCGCACTTGCTGGAGATGACTGTTGATCATGCTTTCTTGTTACAAAGAACATAATCAGTAGCGCAGTTGTAATTGCATTTAAGAGTGCTGCTGCTGCAATGGCAACAATGAAATGAGCATACAATTTTATTTCGGGGTCCACTGTGTTTGAAAGATGATATGTGAAACGCTACTTGCCAGTGAGTCAGAAATCCTGGATTTGAAACATAAGAAGCCTGAAATGGCATTGAGAATGCAATAAGGACAATATAGTAATGATTGTAGCATTCTTTAACGTTTCAATTGCTCAAATAGCTGTTTTTTCCTCTTTCTCTGAACACTGGAAAATACCTTTTTCTAATTGAATTCCACCAAGGGAGAGCTATGAGACATGAGTTTCCTTTTTAAGATTGCTTGGGTTGAATTTCTGGTTGTAGTAATTAAATAAATCCTCGAGACTTGGTCAAGTATATCCCTCTATCTACTATGTAAATAACTTATAGGAAAGCACTAGCTGAAATTGGAAAAAATTAAGCATCAAGCGTTATCCTCATTAATATAATGAAATATAGCACAAGTGTTTTAGCTAAAGCAAGAAAAATATGGTGAGTAGAAACTCACCAGCTGATCAGCAAGCATCAGAACAGTCTTCAATGTGAATTTCTGGTGGCAATAATTAAATAAATCCTCGGGACTTGGTCCAAGTATATTGGGAATTCTGGCTGCAGTCCCCACCATTTTAAATAAGAAAGGAAATACAAAACATGCAAAAAAAATGATGTTGACAAATACAAAGCAGTAATACACAACACGAAGGTCTGAAAGAATAGTGTATTCAAAGAACATCCTTATTTCCTGCTTGGAGATTCTTGTACAATTTGGATTTAAGGCAGTTTAGTGATGGTCTTTCTCCATACTTAAAAAAACAAATATAGTTAACCATTAGACAGGGCCTTAACAATTGTTCCTGCACTTTCCTGTTAAAAACCAAAATATAGTTAAGCATTAAACAATAGTTGTAGCATTAATTTAGACAAACTGTAAATGCATGATAGCTCCTTTAAGTAGAAGAGTCATGCATGTAGCTCTTATAAATAGTTAATTTTACAAGTTATTTGCACTTACTAAAAATGAAAGTTCTGTTGCTAGACCTGATTGAGGTTGTCTTGAATGCTTACCAGATAAGATGTTGTGATGGGGCTTATAGCATATGTGACCAAAATAAAATAGTGTAAAAGATGAGTTGCAAATCTACATTGCAGAAATTATAGAGCAGTAGTGATGTAAGATATATTGTTTTTGATATTTACATATTTATGGTGTTTCAAAAATAACATGGTCTTTCTTTTGAAAAAAACATGACCCTTCAAAGATAACATGTAGCATTGTAACTATTACAGTTGGAAATGTTTGGTCACTATAAAGAACAAAAATTCATTAAAATTCTAATGACTTGGATAGTGTAACTAGATTAGCAAATTTCAAAAAGTGTTGTTGTTCTGTCTTCAAAATATGGATGTGGCATTAGCAAATTTCAAAAAGTGTTGATGTCCTATCTTCAAAATATGGATGTGTCTTGAAGTCAAGAAGAAGCAAAGCAACAAAGACATGTGTTAGTTAGATGCATAGATAGTTATTTAAATTTATGAAACATTTATGGAATGCGAAGCTGTAACCTGTCCATCGATTTCGAATCATGATTCATTCTTTTTTAGTTTCAGAAACAATATTATCCATTACAATTATGAATGTGCCATTCACTTGGAGTTTGCATATTAAAACATAGTTGCAGAAATGTCTTGTTTATATTGTTGAAATGAAATTGACATTAGTTCTGGTAGCAAAGTTTGAAGTATTGGTTCATGCAACATGCATTCCATTTTTACATCTTTGGTATGGATATTGCATGTCAATGCATGTGTGTAGAAAACCCATGAATTTGGAGGGCATATTGCACAATGTAGCAAATCATTGCCATGAACATTCATTGTTGTAGTTGCGTGCTTACAAGAATTGCATATTGATTGAAAGGGAGCCAAGTAAATAATCTTTGGCTTTAGTGTTCCTATGGATTGTTGATGTTAGCATTAAATAAGTAGCAAAAATATAACTTGGAATTGTTGCTAGCAAGCAATGCAAGAAGTAAGAGTATGAATACTTGCCTCATTGTTTGTTGTAGTTATTGTTTACAAATGTTTGATAGTGCATTCATCGGCCAAAGGTTCAATGAAAGATGTAGAATTTTCTCGAAAAATGTGATATCCTTTTAGGCCTTTGCCAACAATGTTCTTAAAAATGCATGATGGTTTTTTTTTTTTGGATATTAGTTGAGCTTGTATCTCATGGAAAAATTGTTTATGTTGTTCATTGAGCTGAGTCTGAAAAGAAAATAGTTGTATTTAATTTAGAAATAGATTAAAAAAACTTTTTGAAAGGAAAAGAAATTTGAAAAGAGAAATAGGCTTAAAATTGCAGTGTTATATTATGTTTCTCCATCTTTGACATGTAAACTAAACTATGTATTTGTTTGTTGGTAGGTTGTAATCAAAGCTCCAAATGACCCAACTAAGTATGCATCATTTAAGTCAACAAAATCAACAATTGCACTATCAAGCGTGAGTTTTATTTTCTTACAAACTATAGCTATGTTTTTTATGCTTGATTTTGTAGTTAGCAAAAATAGAAGGAAACATCCCCTCTTTCATATTTTGTTTTTTGTTTGATCAAAAAGTCTGAAATTCAAATGCTTTTGTCGACGACAATGTATGTTTCATATTTTTGTATCAATTTGTTGCTAATATTGATTGTTATATTCATTTGACCATAAACATCAACCAAGTCAACATGTAATATCTCTACTTTAATTGGAGAAACTAGAATTGTGATATGAGCAAGTCCATAAATAGTCAAAATATCTCCTTAAAAATAGCGACAGTTTTGCCAACACAAATATCTAATATTGTGCATGAAGGAGTTGGTTATGTTCTTGTACTGAAAAGAAAGAAAGAAAATTTATAGAAAATGTTGTAACAAGAATGTAATAGTTTTTCATGTTTTTAATTTTTTTGAATTACTATAATTTGATAAGCAGCACAAGTAACTAAATGTGCTTTGAAATTTACCATTTTTGTAGATGTTGTTGAGGAGACATTGTTTCATTACTCTTAGATGTTTATGGTATTGCTTGTTTAATGGCTTTTCTGTCTTCCAGAGCATTTGTTGCTGAATCCATTGCTTTGGCTTGTTTTATTGAAATAACATTTTTTTTTCAATTTTTTTTCAATGGATGTAGTAAATGAAATTTAAATTTGTATGACCAATAGACTATGAATAGAAGCAACAACAATGTTTTTTTCTTCTTAATGCCAATAATTAATTACTCTTATTTATGATCACACAAATGGCATTGTGTTTGGTTCAATATGTTTATATTGTTATGATTTGAGTATTTTCTTTTAAATTATTTGACCAAACATGATTGATGATTTTGTTTGGATATTGATGTTGTCTATGTGGCAGAAAATGCATATTACAAATTGACATATGTTTCTAAAGTAGCATTGTTTATTTGTTATAAGTGAACATGTCAATGTTAAAGTCTCCTAATATATAAATTTTATTAAATATGTTTGCAGTTGACAATATCTTTTCAATTACATCTATAATATCCATGATAGATGCAGATGGAGATGCATAAATATTGATAATTGTAAATTCATGTTTATTGATTGTTGCATCTATTGTTAATGCTTCTACTTGATTTGTGTTGTATTGCATTGGATTTGAGGTATTAACATGTTTTTGGGTATATATCATTATAGCATGCACATTGTGTATTGAATTAAAAGCCATGAAATTTGGAATATGATTATTGGAATTGTTAGATGCAATAAATGTTTCTTGTAGGCATAGTTTATTGCATCTCATCAAGTCATGATCATTGATAATGTCTTCAAGATGTGAGTGAAGACTAGGAGTATTTAATGAACATATAATAATAGATGAAATAGATGTATTTGAACTAAGGCTATGTTTTAACACCCATTGATAGTTTGATTCTAATCGTGACATTTTAATAGAAATTTTGTTTTTAATTCTAAAGTTCTTATTCAAAAGTGGACTTAGCATATATAATGAGTCAATTGTTTTTACGTGATAAAGAGTTGTATATGCCAATCCATGTTTTGCTACACCAAGTGGTTTGAATGTAAATCCTTATAGTGTAAGGCCTTGGGACCTATGTATAGTATGTGCTCAAGCTAGTTGTATTGGAAACTAGGCTCATATTGTCAATTTCTTTTTGTAATTGGGCATGCGTATTGGACTTGAAACTGACAAAATAAGAATCCAATTGGAATCAACATTACTTTGGAATAAATGAAAATATTTCTTTCTTTGCAAATGCCCAACCTTGTCACCATTAAATTTTATACAAATAATGCCAATGTCGTGTGCTTTGGTATAGAGTTTAAATATACCATCTGAACCATTGACAAGGCCATCTTGTATATCATAATTTCCAGCAAAAAGTTCAACTTACATATTGGGCTTCAAAATGATTTTTGTTGGTAGACATATAGCTTTGGCGTATCCTTGATTTTCGTTATATGAATAATCTTCTTTATCAATTGCATGGATAACAATTTATTCATGTTCAACGAGTCTTAGCATTTTGTTATTATGTGCTTGAACATCACTATTTAAGTAAAATAGATATGGAAACAAAGGATTATTTGGTGCTAGATGTAATTATTTATTGTTAAGATATGCAATGTCATTATTAGTATGGGAACATGTGTGTATTCTATTTAGTATTGACATAAAGATCTCATCCTTTTGACAGAGCATTTGATGAAGTTGATAGCATTTTATGTTTTCTTGCCAAAATAATTAAGGAATTTGTTCATTATTCATTTTTGGGTGTTCAAAAATTATAAAATCATTTATAGGTTGAACTTGATAAAAGTCAACAAAAAATATCATGTCAAAATTGCCAAAATACATAGTGGGCAAATGCATTATGTCACACAAGCACTTTTCAATGTAGTATAACATTCTTTCTCCTACAAGTGAAATTTCATTAATCAATACTATGTGTAATTGGTTATATCATTTGGACAGGACATCAAGGCATTCATTATCCAAAGGAATCAATTCTAATTTGTTAATGGGTAATAAAAATGTTGAATGCAATGTTACACCTCCTATATTATATGCAACCTTACCTGTGTATGCAAGAATAAGACCTTTTGGATTGTATGAATCATTATCGATAGTTTGAGAATAAAAGCGAACCAACATCTTAAATATAGATTTTGTGATAAAAGTCTTCCCTATTCATGTGCCTCTTGTCAAAAACAAGTATAATGGTTTATTTTTGTTTATGCATTTTTGATAGGTAATGTCTTGGACAATTGCTTGTTGCTATTTGTTTAGCATACGTAATATTTTTGAAATGAATGGGTGATGTCCAATGTCTAATATTTTTAAACATTGCTTGATAGATATAAATATTGATGATCGAAAGTCCATTTGTAAATCATAGTCATCTTGCATATTTTTGGTTTCTATTGAATGAAATCTAGTATCAAAAATATTTTGAGTATCAAGCTCAAGTTGATGAGCAACATGTTCCATGTTTCCCAAGATAGAGTTTATCTCATAGTTGAACTTGGACTCATTCAATTTTACAATATTTATTTGCAAATTGTTTGCTTGCTCCCATGTTTGTAAACCTTGTTTCAAACTATTTTCAGATTTTCGAAATGGTACATATAGAAATAACTATTTATGGTAATAGTTTTCAATGTCAATATGTTTATTATAATTTACAAAGCATATCAAATGTAATTTTTTCTTTTTAATGGCTTTCCATTTTTCTTGTACTTATAAACAAATTTAGCTAAACAAACTTGGTCAATGTCAGTAGGACATGTAATGTAATACTATATAAGAGATTGGCATATTACATTTTCAGATTCATCTATTTCGTACGTAAGAGCAATTGGTGGTTTTAAAATAAAAGTATGATCATTAGGGCAAGATGTATTTATAAAAGTGAATGTCATTGAACAATGATTAAGTGACAATGATAGAATGATATGAATATCTTGCTTGGCATGCATTTGCTGATATTTTAGCATTGCATTTCCAAGTCTATGCAACATATGAATGGCATATATGTTTGTTATTGCATGTTGTTTTCATATTTGCTTAAAATCATGTGAGACTTTTGAATTCCCTTTTGTCATGTATGAGCTACAGTATGTTGCTAATGAATATGCATTTAGTATGAATTGTGCATCTATATTATCTTTCCATAAATATGGTATGTTTCATATGAAACTATTACTCCATGCTTTTGATGGTTTTCATGAAAGGAAAATGGTAGGTTGTTTTATTATGCTTTGTATTGTTTCTATATACTAAGACATATCCATGCCAAGGTCTTGTAAGAAACTATCAAAGTCATAAAAAATAGTATATCATTTTGTGTTTAATAGCAAATAAATTTGCTTAAATGTTATTTTTACAACTTCAAATTTATCTTTAAAAGGTTTACATATTTTTGTCATTTGCATTGGTAGTTGTGGGAAGTTATATGTATAATTTTTCCCCTTCTTTTTTCTGCAGCTACTAGTATGATCATGTATATGCAATTTGTCTATGTCTTGTTCCAGAATATTAGTATCATAAGTTATGTACCTATCTATAAAATATACAATTTTTGAGGTTTGATCCTTTCCATATAACCGTGCTTTTTTTATCCATACTAATGAATGATCATGAGCATTTCCTCTATGCTAAAATTATGTCACACAAAAATAATCTATGACTTTTCCTAGCAATAATTTGTTATTGCATATCATTTGTCTTAATGCATTGATGCAATACCTATAATAGCGTGTACATGTGACCGAATCTATTTTTACAAAAAAAAAATCATCACTTGAATTATTGACTTTATCAAGTGTAGAACCTTTTTTTTAGTTATATTTTAGATACAATGTCTTTAATACACTCATCAATGGTTGCCAACAATGTTCGATACTACTAAAAGTCAAGAAAAATGTTGGTGGTCCTAGTTGTCGTATCATAGCAAAGATATTTTTTTGTAGTCCTTGCATATAATCAAGAGAGATACATATCTTCTTGAAGTCTACATATCCAATTTTTGATTTAATCAACTTTTCTAGATTTGGTTTGTATTTGACATCTTTTGCCAAAAGTCTTCTTTCCTTTAACTAACCTTTTATTATTCAAATCCACATAGTCTTTCCAACTTGATCTATGATTATTTTTAATGCCTTGAAGATCAAATTTGTAAAAAATGATATGCAAATTGTTGATTAGCATGTAACAATTCCCATTATGCAATTTTTTGATAGCTAAATCTTGACATTACATCTTCATCATGAGCATTAGCAAAGAAAAGTGTTGGAAAGTTCATTTATTCCAAGTCTTTGTCTTTAAAAATTCTAAGTGAATGATTTTCTTCAGTTGGTGGTATTATAATCACCTTATCTTGTAATGTTGTAGTGCATGTTGAATCTATAAAGCCATGAACTAGAATGTCATTAGAGTAGGTTTTATCTATGTCAGAAGACATATTTAGTTCATTATCACTATTTATTTTAGATTCACTAGAAATACTATTGTTATTTGGATCATCCATCTAATCAAAATTTATTTACACATTCTGAGCAATGTACATTTTTTCTTATACATAGTTCTTGTAGTTTTTACATAACAAGTTTTGGGCAAATCATTATTTGTTGATATGCATTTATGTATTTTAATCATCGTTTTAGAGCTATGGCAATAATTTTTCTTTCATCTATCGATCTAGGCAATGGTTTTTGAATTTTGTCAATATCTGATAGTACATTGATAATTGGGCCTTTTAATCCAACTTATGGCTTTTTATAGCCTAGATCTCTTATTTGAACAAATGTAATTCTCAAGGAAACAAGTCTTTCCTCAAGCTCTCATAGCAGAACTACAGAATCTAGGTGCTTGTTTAGTCTAATGTTAGTAGGTGTTGTAAATCGAGGAAGTGATGCATTTTTCAGTGAATGGTCACAATTTACACATATTCTTTTTTTACAAATGGCTTTAATATTTACAAGTAATTGTTGGCATGTATTTTTTTCAACTTCATTAAAAAGCTTCATATTATGCTTGAAATGCAATTGCTTGCAAAGAGCACAAACATGTATAGGATTATCAATTATTTTCTTTAAAAAAATTTGTATTGCTTTTTTGTCAAGCTGTTGGATGGTTGTTTAACTTGTGTTTTTTAAATGTGAAATTTTTAATGTTTGTAGCAAAGACATGGATTTTGTATTCATGGTCTTGTCATGTATAATTTGCAATGTTTCAACCTTGAAAAATTTCTTATTTGTGGTCTTTGCACGTGCAATTTTTAATGTTTTTAACAAAGACATTGACTTTTTGTTTGTGGTCTTCTCATGTGCAGTCTTCAGTGTCTATCTGTAATTAGTAAAACCATGTACCTTTAGCTTGTTATCTTCATTCATTATCAAGGGTTCAAAATGTGTATGGCATGCATTTGTTTCAAATACTATTATGTTATATATGGGTAATGGCGATGCACTATCTTTACAAATATTAAGAATCTATTGATTAATTGATGACCATAGGCAAATTTTTATCTTCAATACTTATGAAAGACATTGGATAGAAAACTTGTCACTTTCTATTCTGACTTCATCATATATTAAAGCCATTTTAACAATGTATGCTTGCCAATTTACAATAGTTGGAATGCTCTTGGTAACATTATCTTATAGATTTTGCTGCAAATACCCATGTGCTTTTATATCTCTAGATATAATTGCATTACAAAAAAACTATGCTACATAACATCGCAAAGAGTGCACATCAATATCATTATTTTATAAATGGCATAAGGTACTAAATATGCTATCACCACAATAAGATGTGTTTTCTAGCATTCTAGACAATCCACTTAATTTCATCTTTAAAGCATTTGTTTTCCAATAGCAAGATAGCATATCACATGTTCTTGTTAAAGGCATTTGTCTTAAGGGCCATTGGTATTTGGACAATTTATTATAATACAAAGGTTTATAATAAGTTGACAATAGATTTTGATCATGAAACAATATGAAATAAGGAGGCAAATTTATGTTTTCATTAAAGTGGAAATATTTTATCTTTCTTGTCAGTGATGAAACATAGGTGGGAATATGTAGCCATTTCAAAAGCCAATTTATACAGAAGTTGTCATCCCATAGGCCATGATCACCATTAGGTGTGCATGAAGTTGTTTAAATTTGCATTCAGCAGAAGTATGTTTCTATGTCATGTACTTGAAACAAATTTTAAATCTCTTTAGGATTCAATTCTATTTGCAAAGATTTTAATGCGTCAGGGTCATTGTTTTCTAAAAAAATCCAAAAATGTTCTATTTTTCCAACACAAATATCTATCGATGTGTAACAAAAATGCAATAAAACTTTAAATGCATCAAATAAACAATCACCAACATTGTATTTAAAAATACAAGTTCTAAAAAGGTTTTCTTGATCCAAGGTAACATCTATGCAATCAGAACTAGATCTAGTCAATGACATGTAGTCTTCTACATAAATGAATTGTTCGTCATTATGTATTTGCATTATTTCTTGATTTGCATTTATGCATTTCATTTCATAATTTTGAAAATGGAATAGAAAAAGATATTTATTAAGATATACTAATTTTAACTTTATAATGTCTTACCTATGAAAAGGAAGTCGAAGCAATAGTTAAAACATTCAATAATTGTCAAGGTGTTTAAAAATCTATCTAGAAAGTCAAGCTGCACAATAATAAAGTGCACATATTAGTTGTAAACAAAAACAATTAGTTGGTTAGTCAATGACTATACATTATCATAAAACTTGCATGAAATGAACAAGTCTTTAGACATGCTTCATAATAAACACATGAAACATAGATTATGTCTATGCAATAAATAATTAATTAAAGACATATTTATTTTCTCTATTATAAATTAGTTTTATTGTTATTGTTGGTCTTTTTAAGAAATGCAATGGTTCAAATACCTAATTTAACTACTTTGCTAATTGAACTAACATAAATAATAGATAAGCTTTATGTATTGTATTTCAATAGTTTCCTAAAATACTAAAACCTACATCCTTCATCCTGTTTACTACAAAAAAAAACCAAATTTGAGATCAATGGCATATGCAATTTTAAATTCAGCCAATAGACATTTTCAAGAAATAAAGTTTTAGGAATGGTGCCCTGATAATAGGTATAAACAAGTCCTGAAATCATTTTCTATTTGTTGAGGATATGAGTTGTTTAAGAAAGAAGGAATGCGTTGTGATGTTGACATGGAATATGGAAGAATGTATCCAAAATGCTTGGTTGTCTCCCACCTTTAGAAACAACACCTTTAACCTATGCCACCAACCATCAAAAATGAATTAAAGTGAAGCATATCTAATTTTGTTTCTAGAAGTCTTTCAAATAAAAATGAGAGTAGAAAGTGACCTCTGAGATATCCATCAATCAAAAGTCATTTCATCCTATCTCTATCACTAATGAATTCAAACATAATACCAAAAATATGAACATACAATCTATGATTAGAATATAAAAAACAAAGGTCCTGCTCAATAAATCAAGTCTCTCCTGGTCTAAACTAGTTGAAAGAATACTCCATATATTCTAATGACATGTAAGCTACAAAGTTAATGTTTATGGACATATTTTTATTTGTAGCAATCCACAAACCTATTTTAAAATGTTAATGGCTTGGTATTAAAATACATAAATATTGAGTTCATGATTTTGGTGTGCCAAGTGCTTAGACAAAACACTTTCATTGCATGGCAGTTTGGTTTTAATGTGTTACAATTTATTTTCCTCTTCTTGGTAGATGAGGCCTTGTGGCTTAGTTTAAAGTTTATTCTTTACTTTACTAATGGCTATGCATGATATGTATTTGAATAGTTTTATAGATGATTGTTTGTTTGTATATGAATATTAATAATACTCACACAAAAATCTAACATAGCATTAAAGGTCTCCATGGTAGATGAAACCTCTCCAAATAGGCTATGTAATACTATGTTTGGGATTTTAGGCTATAGCTCAATTAGAGAAGGCAGTAGCTGAAAATAACTACAGAGGATATTGACTTGGGAAAAGCTTTAAGAAAATATACTCATCATTGATCTAGTATGAAGGACTTATTTTTTATTGTTAATTTGACATGTATTATGAATAAATCTTCTTTTCTTTGTGATGAACTCTTTTTAATGTAGCTATATTTAATTATGTCTATCATTCAATTTTTTTTAAATGCTTCTTATTACAATGAAATTGAAGCTAGGAAAAAAATAGACCCCAATTCAAGAGTCATATGTGTTGATCATAATAATACTAAGTACATGGAATCCATGCATGTGAAGGAGAATACAAGTGGAACACATATCAGCAAAGAACCCAACAAAATAATTACCAATACATCAAGTGCTCTAAGTTTTGTTTCTAGAAGTCTTTCAATTAAAAATGAGAGCAGAAACTGACCTCTGAGATATCCATCAATCAAAAGTCATTTCAAGTCAAAGACAAAGCATATATGTAGCCCTAAAGTTAAATGTTAAATATGTTTCCAATCACTAAACAAAAAATGTTTAGTTTAATATTTTCCTATCTTTATTTTTGATGCTTTCATTAGAGCTATTTAGCTTAAGGATGATGCATTTCCATATTTTAGGTTGACTCATTTTATGTGCAGGTTGGGGACACTTGATTGAATCCTATCTCTATAACTAATGAACTCAAACATAATACCAAAAATATGAACATACAATCTATGATCAGAATGTAAAAAATATAAACAAATCTCAAGGGAGAACAAAGGATCATCAATATTTTATAGGTAGGTCTACATAATTTTTGTATAGATGTTTTTAGACTCATGGAGGAGGATACTACAAATTTCAAGACTGCTCTTTCCTTGCTAAAGATCATCCTGAAAATTGGTGATTCAAGTGGATGTTGCAGGTGTGAACCAAGACACAGCTGGAGAAGGACATAAAATCCTCTAAATAGCTAGCAATAGTAATAGAAATAGGTATAAACAAGTGCCCGAAATCATTTTTTATTTGTTGAGGATATGAGTTGTTTAATAAAGAGGGAATGTGTTATGATGTTTTTGATTAAGTAAGGTGGCAAACTAGGGGCTGAACCCTATACAGTCAAAAAAGACAAGAAGGTAAACAAACAAAAAATGCCTTAAGAGAGACGACGGCACAACTAAGAACAACAGACAGAAACAAAACACAAGCCACAAGAAGACTAGAGTCAGAGAGGTCTCCCCTTACATTACTATTGATTTGATAAGATCATTGAGTTTCTCATTCTCTGCATTGTCAGCATACCCAGTATTACCCACCACTTCCAGCATAGACATGTTCAACAAAATTATATTATGAAGCCCTTTGGCAAAGACCTTATCCAGCTTCTGAATGTGGTCCTTCAGGGCCCCAATTATAGTTTTCTAATCAATCTCATTCTGAGTGCCCTCACCAGCTTCCTCGACATACATTTTCCCCTTATTGTCAGCAGTTCCCATAGTGTTAGCACCCTACTCCTCAGTAACCTCAAAATCTCTAATAGCCTGCTTCCCTCTAGTGTCCTCCAAAATTTTTTAGATTTACAACTCCTCAGACTCTTCCTCTTGGGTTGCTTCTTTTGAAGCACTTTTTGAATAATCAATCAGTCTGGCCTTCGGGGCTAGCTTACCAGCAATCCACCCTAACCTTCGCACTCCAGAGGGGAATCCTTATTAATTTTAGAAGGCTTGTGAGATTTTCCACCTTGGCCCCCATGGCCCTACCTAGACTCCTATGGATCCCTTTCATAGTCTCTTTAATATTTTCTTCCTCTTCATCAACCTTTCTCTTCTTGCCCTTCTTGCTCGCAAAGGAGCTGGGGGTATCAATAGGGGTCTTTTCAGGGTCATCAATATGCCTCATTCCTAAAAAGTCATCTCCTTTTGAATGATATCCCTAATGTTTAAGGGAATATGAACACCTTGTCATCACACCCTCCAACCTGAAAATTGCTGCCCAAGGTTGGCACAAGCATCAGTGGCCCTGTTGCCTTCTCTATAGGTATGGGAAATCTCAACTTTGGAAAACTTTTGTAAAATAAATTGGATATCAGTAATGATGTCTTTTAGCTTGATTCCCACATTTGAAGCTTTATTAATAGCATCTATGACCATCTTAGAGTCTCCTTGTATATTCAAGTTCCTTATTCCTAGGGATATAGCTAACTTTAATCCCCATAGTAAAGCCATTGCTTCAGCATAGTTGTTACTCTGGCATCCAATTCCACCTGCATAGATAATAGAAATCCATCCTTTATCATTCCTTATAATTCCTCCTCCACTAGCTTTACCATCCAACTTGGATGCCCCATCAAAATTGAGTTTCATCCAGTTAGGTTTAGGGGGGATCCATTTAGTATTAAGTCTCTATAGTATTTTTGAGTTATTATACCTAGGGATTTGGTTTCAAACCTTCCATTTGGATTTCAATTTGAGATAGGGGTTTCTACGCAACATGAATATGAGCTATTGTAACACTTTCCATAATGGTCTTAGGAAAGGAGTTAAACACTTGAGAAGCATTTCTAGTAGTGTCCCTAAAAATTTTGTGATTGCACTCATTCCATAAAGTCCAACTCAAACATGGTAGAGCTTGCTTCTATAATTCCATAAGCCAAGGATGTGTGAAGGTTGGGTTCCAGCTAAGAATTACTTTTTTAAGGTCAAAATTGCAGACCCATTCAATACCAAAGTTGTTAAGTATTGTGCCCCATAATTCCTAAGCAAACTCACAATGGATAAAGAGGTGTGAAACTGATTCCTCTTTTGAACCACACAGGAAACATCTATTAACCAAAGTAAACCCTCTCTTTTGAAGGTTATCTTGAGTAAGGATTTTTTTATGAGCAGCAGCCCATCAAAACATGTTAATTTTTGGAATAAGTTTATGATTCCAAACCTTTTTCCATACATCTTTATTCTAAGCTTCAGGAATGAGTAGATGGTAAGAAAATTTGATAGAGAATGATCCATTCTTATCTGGCCACCAATATTGTTCATCCTCCCAAGGAAAAAGAGGGATTTTGATCTCCTAAACGCACTACTGGATCTCCTGAACTCTTAAGAAAAGCTCAGGCCAGTGCACACATTAATCCAAAAGATTTTTCTAGCTCTTCATCCCAATGTTATTTTCCGTATAATCACTGACCCTATCTCCATAAAACTGGGTAGTCAAGTTAGCAATCTCTCCATAGTTTCCCTGTGTGATGAAAGCCTTGTCCTTTAACCAGATATCATCCCAAAATTTAATATGCTGACCATTTCTAAGTTTCCATCTAATTCCCTGTTTGAGAAGGCTTCTACTTTTTAGCATTTTATTCCATATCACAGATCCCTGGGGTAATCCCATCTATTAAAAAAAGTTGGAATCATCAATGCTATGCATGTATTTGGCATACATTATTTCCCCCCAATGATTGTTTTTATGGATTAGGTTCCAACTAACTTTTGAGAGTAGGGCTTTGTTCATGTTCCTGATGGACCTAATATTCAGTCCACCAGGAGATTTTGGAAGACACACTTTTTCCCATCTGACTAAAGACATTCTCTATTTGTCTTCCACTCCCGTCCATAAAAATTTTCTTTGTATATATTCTAATTTCTCAGCAAAATACGTAGGAAATTTAAAAAGAGATAGGAAGTATATAGGAATACCTTGCAGCGAAGCCTGAAGAAGTTGTAGTTTACCAGCACTGCTAAGTAGTTTCCCCTTCCAACCAAGAACTTTCCTCTACATTCTTTCCACAATTACATTCCAAAATCCAAGAGATACCTCTTTGACCGAGAGTGGGAGACCCAGGTAGGTAGCTGGTAGGCCAGCTTCAGCACATTCTAATATATCAATGATTTTATGTCTAAGTTCATTAGGAGTGTTGAAGAAATACACATTTCTTTTTTGGAAATTTATCCTTTGTCTCGACTCTTTGGCATAATTATTTAAGATATTCTTCCATCTTCTAGCTTCAATCACCGATGAGATGCCAAAGAAGATGGTATCATCCACAAACTGTTGTACCACCATAGGATGAAGGGAGGAGGTAGGTTTGATGCCCACTAGCTTTTCTGAGGCTATATCTACTTGTATGTATCTTCCTACTGCCTCAGCCATAATGATGAATAAGTACGGGGAGAGAGGGTCTCCCTGACAAATTCCTCTTGAGGATGAGAAAAACCCTCTAGGAACACTATTAACCAGCACTGAGAATTTTTCAAAAGAGATCGTGTTCCACAGCAAGCAAGACATTTTATCATTAAACCCAAATTTTCTGATCACTTGGAACAGAAAAGTCCATGAGACTCTAACATAAGCTTTAGAAATATCAAGCTTGAGAGCCATCCCAGGGATTCTGCTCTTATCCATGGAGTGAATAGTCTCATGTGTGGTGATCATAGCATTAAGAATTTGCCTACCTAGGATAAAACATTTTTGAGCTAGAGAAATGATTTTGTCTAGCAAAGGTTGAATCCTCATTACTAGCATTTTAGTACATAACTTATACACAGTGTTGCATAGACTAATGGGCCAAAAATTAGTGAGGTGTGAAGGTTGTGATTTTTTAGGAGAAAGTACTATGAAGGTATTATTAGCTTGTTTCAAAAGTTTACCTGATCTGAAAAAATCATGCACAGCAGCCGTGAGGTCCGCTCTTACTATCTCCCAATATTTTTGAAAGAATATAGGAGAAAAGCCATTAGGACTTGGGGCTTTAAAAGCTCCCATGGAGAATAAAATAGCATGGACTTCTTCCTCAGATATAGGCTTTAACATCTCCTGATTATCTTCTTTCGTTATCAAACAGGGGATTTTATCAATAAATTGATTCATAGGTCTATCAATTCTATCATTATTATTTTCTTCCATAAGCAGATTCTGAAAGAAAGCCCTGGCTTGTTCCCCTATTTCATTATCCTCGGTAATAATGTCACCATTATCTAGGACAATCTTAGTTATTGAGTTGGCTTTCCTATGTTTCATAACTGAGAGATGAAAAAAGGTAGTGTTCCTATCCCCCTCTTTAAGCCACTAAACATGGTATTTTTGTTTCTAGAAAACCTCTTCTCTTTCCATAAGATTCTTCCATTTTGAAGATAGGATATTCTATTCTTCTAAAGTGTCCTTAGAGTCATCCCCTTGATCTATCAGTTGCTGTATATCCTTGAGTTTTCCCACTTTATTTTTCTTTTGTTGGAAGACCTGCCCAAAGCTGTATCTATTCCATCCATGAACTTCTAATTTAATGTGTTGGAGTTTCTTGACTATTCTGAACATAGGAGTACCTTAAATATGAATTTTCCACCATTGGGCCACCATTTGTCTAAAATCTTTGTGTTTGATCCACATAGCTTCAAAACGGAATGGGGAAGGTCTGGAATGTCCCTGTTCTCTCCAACTGAGGAAGATCGGGCAGTGGTCAGACATGGTTCTAGGGAAAGCTTGCACTTGCATATTATGATAATCCTTCCAATTGCTTGATATAATAAATCTATCTAATTTAACTTGAATCATTTGATCTCCTCTTCTTCTATTGGTCTAGGTAAAATTTTGGTTTTGCAGCTCTATGTCCAATAATCCCCAATCATTGATGAATTTAGCAAAGTTGAACATGATGTCTGAGTAGTCCATAATTCCACCCTATTTTTTAGAAGGGTATAGAGGAGTGTTAAAATCTTTGGCTAACATCCATTTAATGTTTTGGGGATTATTCCTGAAACTGCTTAGGTCTATCCATAATTTCTGTCTCAAAGCTCTATTATTCATTCCATAGACATTGATCAATGACCAGTTTAAATATTTCATATAAAAATTGGTAATAAATAAGTGCTTATTATAATCCATAAGAGACCCCTGGATTTTAGCACTTTTCCACATAGTGATAATCCCCCTTGAAGCCGCTTTAGCAGGACTAATGCAAAAAGCAGCCTTAGTCCATATATAGGCAACAATTTTTGTAAAATTCTCCTCATTCATCTTGACTTCTTTGAGGGACTATTAAAGCTCCTCATGTTCCAAGATAATATTCTTATTTAGAGGGTTTGGGGGGTTGGGTCTCCAGTGTATTCTATTTACCATTGGCAATCTCCCTAGCAATCTCTCTTTGTCTTGTTTCTCTTAGGGTTGGCCTCCCTTGTTTGGGCTCAGTGCCAATATCTGCATATTTTTTACCTTTTTAGTTTTTTTTCTTTGGGGTAACCCATTCTTCTTGTTCATTACTGCCATTTTGTCCTATTACACCTATTGTTACGTAGTTTTCTACTTGGTCTTTGACTTCTAGAGCATGGAAAATGTCTGTATTTAGCAATGGGTCTGCTTCTCCTTTAGTGGGAATTTTTGGAGTTACTTCTTCCTGTCCAACTCTTAGAACTTTGTCTTCTTCATTGACTTGCTCTATCAAAAGGTTACCTCTTTCTCCTTCCTTAGATATATTAGTCTATTTTTCTAGAGGGTTGACTGTGTTAAATATAGCCTTCTGACTATCAGTTGATACTATATTTTCCTTTGGGATAGCTTTTCCCTCACTACTAGTGATATCGTCCTTTCTCGTCTCCTCCTCTCCCTTTTCTGTGTTGTTGGGATTTTTTGCATTACTCTCCGTTTCCTGCTTGATGTTCTTTTTGTAATTGAGAGCCTGATCCTCCCCTTCAATCTGGGAATCATCTTTCCTCCCCTTTTGCTTTGTTGTCCATTTTGTCATTAAATGTCCCTTTCTCTTACATATTTGATAGAAAGTGGTAGCATTTTCATAAGTGATCGGCTGAGTCCAGGTCCCATGTTTAGAGTTTAGCTCTATGGTCGTAGGGAGAGTCCTATTTATTTCAACATTGACACAAAGTCTATCATACACACATCTGGACTTTGTTCTAGTTGTATGATCTGTAGTGACAAATTGGCCAATAGAATTGCTGATAGCTATGAAAAAAATTTCATCCCAAAATTCCAAAGGGAACCCTGGCAGTCTTACCCAAGCAAGAGTAGACTTATTAAGGTCTGAGTTAGGATCAAATCCTGGTTTCCACGAGCATAGGACAAGAGAATGTGGGCCATACAGCCATGGTCCTCTAGCAAGAGTAGCGATCATGTCCTCCCTATTCATAAAACTAAAAAGGAATAGGCCACTTGCCACGGCAGTGATCGAAACACTACCCTTAACTTTCCACCTAGACATAACCCATTTCCTAATCATTTCGATACTAGGACGGAAAGAAAAAAACTTACCTACCAATGTAAGGTCCATGGATGCCACGATTTCCTCCACCAGATCGTATGGGATATGCAGGGCCGTGCCCTTTGAGATAACAGGGAGGCTCGTCATGCTTTTCGAGGGGCACATCTTTTCACCTGTAAGTACCTTCTTCCATCTGTTGGATGGACTATCCACTACCAGATTTTTGAACAGATCCCCAGAGGCACTGCCACTAGCAGTGTCCTCCATTGGATCTGTGATCCCGTCGGTCGCACTCAGGAGGCCCAACTTGGTGGGAAAAAACTAGTTTCAAATGTTGTCCATAGGCAGAACCTTATATATTTTATGAGTAATTGTTAAGAAAGAATGCTCTTACTATTTTGCAAGCACATGAACACCATTTCATATCATCTTGTCCCATGCACTTACCATTTTTCAATATCATTGTTTCTCATCTCATCATCATCTTATTTGCCAAACCATTATCATTTATTTGTCTGTTGACCTAAAATATGGAAGAATGTATCCCCAATGCTTGGTTATCTGCCACCTTCAGAAACAACACCTACAAGTTGGGCCACCAACCAACATAAATGAATTAAAGTGAAGCATATTTGTATAAGTAATAAACAAATACATTAGACCTCAAACATGGGAAAAATTACATCCATTAAAACTAGATAATTGGTATGGAAATAGTATAGTAATTTACACCTTTAAAATTCATTGTTTTCTCTTTGAAGAACCAACATAAGATAAAATCTAGAGCTTCCAGGAAAACAATCTAAATGCTGCCCCCAGATAGAACTTCTAGTTTTAGGATTTAGAGGTCCTTATGAAAACAAAAATTATATATTATATATTTGTTGTGTGACCACTTCTAAGGCATTCTTAATCAAATTATTTAACATTTTCTTAGTAATAAGTCCAAATTAAGCATCACAATTTTGCATTTTATATGGAGAATAAAAATAAATAAAAAATAAGCTAAATCTGAAACTGCCATTTTTGGTAACCCTGGGCTTTTGAAATGCTGAGGGAATCAATCAAACATAAGTCCAATTTAATGCAGGGGAGCTAGCCTCGACAGGGCTCAAACCTTAACCTTCTTAGTAACATTGTTCCATCTTGGCCACTAAGGAAGGCCCGCTTGAATTTACAAATTGAAGTTGTTTAACTAATAAAATTGTTAAATTTTTTCAAAACTATGCTCTTTTCATTTGCAAACAGTCTTACTCCATCTTTCTTTTAACACATACGGACCTTATTTTTACACTAAGTTGATCAGGACTAGGATAGCCTATTAACAGAGGAAATGGTGTTGCCTTTATGTACTGATTTAACTTAAAAAAATTGAAAAACTACCAAAACAAAAAATATGGTTCCCTAAAATGCACAGGGCAAATATTCAAGAAAGGGTTTTTGAGGGACTACCAGCAGTGGTGAGCTAAAATTTTACAGAGATGAATTGCAATTTTTCAGGGAAATTTTCTACTAAATAGCAGCAGTTTAACAGTTTTTTTTTTTTCCTAAATATTACTATTTGTAAATAGGTGCAACAAAAGATAAAAACAACATTCTTTGTATGCAACAATGTTCAAGGGAAAAGGCTTCAGAAATTTCTCAGCAGCACTGGTAGAGAAAATTTAGGATCGCCCATTTTATGGAACCACAAGGCTATAATTACCTTATGAGTTGTTCAGATTTCATATCCAGCTTCAGATATGCAAAGGCATTTACTGATAGGGCTAGGGACACCATAGATAAGGCTAGTACCTGCAGGAGATCTTCACAGTTTTTGCACAGCAACATTCTCTACGAACATAAAATTTCATCATAAAATAAAATAAAAAGGGGAAAAGCTTAAAAACACAATTAAAAATAAATCGCTGAAACCCCTTATCTGGCAGAAACCTTTATTCCCCAAAAATCTTTACTTGACAAAAATCTTTATTTTATCAAAACCCTATAAAAAGTCAATTTCACAAAAATGTAACACATGGGTTTTGAACAAAATGTAAAATTATAGAGGAACTAAAAGCAAATTTGCAGGGACCCTTAAAATCTTTAATGCTTAAAATAGATACTCAAAATAAATAAGTAAGCAAATAAATATTTTGATTGGGGAAAATTATAGTGACAGCAGCTTTGTAAATAGATTGCTTAAACCATTGAAAAGTATTAAATGGTACTTCACATTGCTTAAGCATTTCTTCTATAGGATGACTGCTCTTTCCTTGCTAAAGATCATCATGAAAATTGGTGACTCGAGTGGCTGCTACGGGTATGAACCAGGAGAAAGCTATTAAAGCTTTTAAACAATCCTTGAAGTTCATGGATCTTGTCGACCATGTTATTATTTTATCAAAAACCTATAATGCTCAAAATAGAAACTCAAAATAAATAAGCAAGCAAACAAATATTTTGAATGGGGGAAATTATAGTGACAACAGCTTTGTAAATGAATTGCTTGAACTGTTAAAAAATGTTAGAGGGTACTTCACATTGCTCAAGCATTTCTTCTATAGGATGACTACTCTTTCCTTGCTAAAGATCATCATGAAAATTGGTGACTCGAGTGGCTGCTGCGAGTGTGAACCCAGAGAAAACTATAGGACAGAAAATCCTCTAAACAGCTATCAATAGTAATAGCAATAAGTATAAACAAGTTCCTACAATTCCAGAAATCATTTTTGGTTTGTTAAATTAATTAAATTAAAGCATAGAGTTCGGGTTAGTGTCACCTTCTGCAAATAGAAAATAGCTTTGAGAACGCTTCGTTCCCTCCATAGACCAGCCAGGTATGGGAAATATGTCTAATGTTCACAAATCTATCACGAAAAGAAGAACGCATTTTCAATGACGTTGCCTACAGTCACCACCCAACTCTACAATCACAGACCACCACCCAACTCCAGATGCACCGCTTACCCCGTAAAAAAAAAACTACCATTAACGCAATTAACGCAAGCTATCATGAATGCCTCGACTTCGAAGATGGGGTTCTGACAGCAAATTAAGCTCCTTGTGATATGCGAATTTGACCATAACAACCATTTCCCTTAGCGAATGAAAAAAGGATAGCTATTATTATTTTATATTATTCATTAAATATTTTACAGGTGATCTTGGCTAAAGGCTCAAATGATATAAACATGATACAGAAATTGATATCTGATTCACCGAAACTTGGAGCAGTAATCACTGGTTAAACACAGTTAAAGACAATAGTCTCCCTTGGGGACTAATAATGATATATAGTTTCTTAAGAGTTGAAAAATATAAAATGATTTATTTATTGATTATCATGGACAAAAATGATTTTCTCTTTAAAATCATTGTTTATTAGCCCTCGCCCCACCGCCACCCAAAAAAGAAATAATAAAAAAAAAAGAGTTGGGGACTAATAATGATATATAGTTTCTTAAGAGTTGAAAAATATAAAATGATTTATTTATTAATTATCATGGATAAAAATGATTTTCTCGTTAAAATCATTGTTTATTAGCCCTCGCCCCACCGCCACCCAAAAAAATAAAAATAAAAAAAAAGAGTTAATGTCAACATATAAGGTTATAACAGTCTTTGCAGTGTTCATGTGGCCCCAAGACAATAAAGTTATTGCTATGACCGGGCCAAAATTATATATTATTTATATTATAATAATTATTTAAAAAGTTTATTATAATTTTTTTTATAACTTTACAATAAAAGTTATTGGGTATTGTAGATACATTATATATAGAGTTTTAGTTGACATGTATAATTAAGTTTATATATATATATATATATGGTGTGAACTCAATTTTTTATAGTTAAATGGTTGTTGATGGAGGTATTTTCTGTTTTTTATAATGTGATAGTAAATTATATATTTATGTGTGAGAACAATCAATTTTTAAGTAAAAATAATAATGAAATAAAATCATATATTAATATTATTTAAAAATTATATGTATATATATTTGTGTGTATAATTATAATTTTTGGTCAAAATATATTAATAAGATTATTTTTGGGTATATATATATATATATATATATATATATATATATATATATATATATATATATATATAAAATAAATAATATATTCTAATATATTGATAAAATTAGTTTTTTCAAAAAATTATTATTTATATATATATATATATATATATATCTATATATATATATATATATATATATATATATATATATATATATATATATATATATATAAATAAATAATAATAATAATTAAAAATAATAATGTCAACCTCATTAATGTAAGATTTATGATATAATTATATGAGTATTTTTTATAATGTTTAAATAGCTTCCAACACAACCACACTAATGTTATAGAATTGGCTAGAGCCACACAATTATTTTTACATATTATTCAAGATTTTATACTATAAAATAATTTGGTTTCTATTTGATTATTTCTAGAAACCTTGTGGTCACATAGGTGTATTGTAAACATTACTCACCCTATGTTACCTCCTTCTTCTTCTTCAACAACAACAACAACAACAACAACAACAACAATAATAATAATAATAATAATAATAATAATAATAATAATAATAATAATCGATTCCGTGTCCCTCTTTTCATTTAAATCATTATTTTCAAATAAAAAGAGTTTATTTTTAATGTTAAACAAAAAAATTATCATTATTTATTAGGTTATTTAATATATAATCAATTTTATTTGTTGTGAATGTATGGCAGAAAAATGTAAAGTCATAACACATAATCAATTTTATAATATAATTCATTTTTTTCTCTTGTTTTAGTTCACATATAAATTTCATTTTATTTAAAATATTGAATAGACTTTACATCTACATCTAAAATAGCAACACTAGTCTACATCTAAGATAACACTATTGACATTAATATTGTTGATAATGATTTTGTCAACATTTTCATTGTTATTAGAATTAATATTTGCAATGAAATCTCATTTTTTAGGGAATATGTATAAATGTTACAGACCTTGAAGGTAGATTTTAATTTCCATCATATTTTTGTTCGATGTTGTTTCTTCACTACAAAAACTATTTCACAAGTTAAGTCCTTGAAATAAACATTTACAATTCTATGAGTCACCATCCACATGTCAATACCCTTAAACTTTATTGCCTTTTTGGGTTCTTTCCTATCAATATTTTTAGCTAAAATATTTATGGATAAAAATTAAAATTAAAATCTTTTTTTTAATGAATAGTAGAAACTAAAAATGTTTCATTGGTAAAGAGCGAAGGTAAAAACAAGTTCACTCAATCAACATGCAATTAAATTATGATATAATGAAAGAAGAAATTGAGAAACTAAATACATTTTTTTTGGGTTTAATCTCGTTAAACTATAACTTGTAAGCAATATTGTGTTTAGAGTATGCATCAAAGGAAACAATACTCATGAAAATAACATATTTATATTTTAGGTTCTTTATTTTAATGAATTTGTCTTTATCATTTATAAAATATTTGGTAAAAAATAAGATGATTTTTAAATGCATTGATAATATATATAGTTGAAGAGCACCCATCAATAATATATAGTTGTTATAAATATACTCACAACTATCTTAAAGATATTCAAAAATGTTTCTTCATGTAAAAAAATATGTATTTTGTTTTTTATTTTTTTAATAAACATGAAAAAGAGAGAGATTTTGAAGGATAAATTTGAAACAAATTTAAAAAAAAACTTATAAAATTATATAACTTTTTACTTAGATCTCTTATCCACTTATTATTTAATGTTAGATTATTTTCTATTGGTATGTGGGATGTGTTGTTTCATGGGTATTTTAAATTATCTAATTTATAATAGAACCAATTTTAATGATTGAATGCATATTATTTATTTTTAAAAATGAAAATATATTTTCTCTTAAATTCATAATATTATGAAAATGCTTTTGAAAACAAAATAACGAAAAATAGATTACATATATATTCAATAAATAATCACTAAGAAACTATACGATGTGAAAAAAAGAGACAAAGAACAATTAAGGAACTAGAAGATTTGTATATTTCAATCAATGTTTAAGAATATAATTTACAATCTAAAAAGTTATTTTTCAACCTTAAAAATAATTTTGAATCATTAAGTTAGTTTTAGAATTAAAATTTCAAGTTATATTATTTGTTATTATATTTACACAATCTAAATTTTATTAAACTTTTGTTATATGTTTAATATGATACAAATTTGGTTTATAAAATAGTTCATAACTCATTTAAATAATGGTGATGCATATACAACAAACTCACATAAAAATTATTTTCAAATTAAAAAAAAATTATTTTTAATGTTAAATAAAAAATTTATTATCATTATCGATTAGATGTGGGCGAGTTGGTAAATGAATTTGGGTGTTTCAAGCACCACCCAAGTTCAAATCTCAATTTGGTATCATAGATTGATTATGGTTGATCGTTGCTATTCTTGAGTTGGTTGTTGCTATAGATGGTATTCTCATATTGCTAATAGTTATTTATTGGTATTCTCGGGTTGATTGTAACCATTGTTGATAGTTTTGATACTTATGATAGATAATCAATTGGAGATTTGAACCTTCGATTATATCCCAAATCGATTAAATCTCTAGTCAAAAGTGAATATAATAAAGATCCCACCAAAACTAATAACTATAAAAAAATCATCATCATTTATTAAATTATTTAGTACATAATTAATTTTATTTATTATGAATGTATAACACAAAAATGTGGGACATGCCTCAATAATAAAATATTCATGATAAAATTCATTTTTTAATCTTGTTTTAATTCACATATATGCTTGTTAGTACATGCCTAGTACTATATGTTTCATCTATTACGTTTAGATTAGTCAACTCATTTTTGCTAGCCAATCAACTGTTGTTCATTGCTATGAATACCATCCATTTACCAAAGTTTGTAAAAGGTAGCAATAAAATATAACTTCCCTAGTTATAGTTAAACCATGATTACTTATAAGAGTGGTAGTGAATCAAAAGCTAGATAATAAACTTTCAAGCTGTTTAAGTCAAAGTTTTTATGTGAATGATAATGATGCCATTGGTTGAAAAGTGCCATCCTATGCAAGGGCTGAGGAGGCAACAGGTGCTATGAAGCCATGTATTTTGTAGGTGTCACCTTTTGGAAAGCCATTTGTTTGAGCCATGACTAACAATGCCCATTTTCATGATCTGGTTGAGTTTCACAATCCTCTATTCTACCCAATGAATTTTCAAATTTCATTGTCTTTCTCCATGGCTCTACCTCTCATTTTGGTAGCAAACAAGGCCCTGACCTAGAGAAAGATCTTGCTATGGGCAAACCTGCTACTACACCTCTCAATAAGGGAACAGTGTAGCCTCCACCCATCTTCTCATATATTTGAAGTTTTCATCAATATCAAGTTCTGAGAATGGGTAACATGCAACTAAATTCATGAGTTTCTCCACCACCAACAATAGCATGATGGAGTATTTGTGTTTTGATCTCTTCCAAGAGTTGTTCCTATACATAGCACTGAGACGAACCCTCTGTGTAACTTGCTTGAAGTAGATATAATGCAAATACCCTAAAATTTGGTAAATTCATGACCTGATGTCACAATATCAACCTTTTCCTTATTTTTGGAAAAATAACTCAAAAATAGTTCTTTGTATGTGTTTATGTTGCATTTTTTATAGTCAATATTTTTATATAGAGTGAAAGTGTCTAGGATTTTTTGTTTGAAATGCTGTTTTATTATACCATGACATTAAGCCCAAATTGGATTACATTGTCAACAAATGATTTTGTTTCTATTTTTGGTTTACCTTAGGCTTTTTTTTCCAAAGATATTATTAATCCATTTTTGTTGTTGGTTATATTAAATATACTAACTGGGTTAAGCTTCCAGCTCTGCACCTAAAGTTCACACTTTGAGATAGTAAAATAGAGCTGGTTTTCACTAAATAATACAGTTTTCATGTGGTTGACAAGAACAGGCCCCTTTGTTGGAAAAAGATGACTGGATCTTCCAAAATACTGTGGTATACGTTCTGCCTCTTTGCCTTGGCTTAGTCTATTTTTATTTCGGTTTCAAATTGGCAATATCAAATCTGCACAATACAAAGGAGTAGATAGTTTCAAATTGGCAATGTCAAATCTGTAGAATAAAAAGGCATAGGTAGGGAAGGTACTAAATCCATCCATGGCACTTGTTATCAATTTTATTTTGTTAAGAGTATTGAATCGACTTTACATTAATATCAAGAATAACAACACTATTGACATTAATATTGTTAGTGATGGTTTTTTGAGCATTTCCATTGTTATTTAAATTATTATTGATGTTTTTAGTGCAATATTTATCAACATTGCAAGTGAATGCAATCTCATTTTCTAGGGATTAAGTATTGATATTAGAAGCTAAATTTCAATTTTCCTCATATTTATGTTAGATGTTGCCTCTTTCCTAAGAAATGTATTTCACAATTTAGATCCTTCAAATAGACATTTACAATTCCATGAATCACCATCCACATGCCAATACCTTTAATCTTTACTTCCTCTTTGTGTTCTTTTCTATCGATATTTTAAACTAAAATATTTAAGGCTAAAAATTAAAATTACAACCCCTATTTTAATGAATAGTATATAATAAAAATGTTTCATTGGTAAAGAACAGAGGAAAAAATAAGTTCACTCAATCAATATACAATTAAATTATGATTTGATGGAGGAAAAAAATGGAAACTAAATAAATTTTTTTAGTTTGTGTTCTTTTCTATCGATATTTTAAGCTAAAATATTTAAGGCTAAAAATTAAAATTACAACCCCTATTTTAATGAATAGTATATAATAAAAATGTTTCATTGGTAAAGAATGGAGGAAAAAATAAGTTCACTCAATCAATATACAATTAAATTATGATTTGATGGATGAAAAAAATGGAAACTAAATAATTTTTTTTAGTTGTTAAACTATAACTCCTAAATAACATTATGTTTGGAGTTTGCATCAAAGGAGATAATTGTCCTCAAAAGATCATATTTATGTTTTAGACTATTTTATTTTATTGACTTTCATTTATCATTTATAAGGTACTTGGTAAAAATAAGAAGATTTTTAAATGTATTGATTATATTTATATTTATATTAATAAATAAAAATTAGATATTTATATTATTGATGAGTATTGATCAATAATATATAATTGTTCAAAATATATTCGTATTTATTTTGAAGATATTAAAAAAAAAATCATCTAAAAATGTGTATTTTGTTTTTATTTTATTTCAATTAGAGTGAGAGAGAGTGCACAAAAATGCTTGAATAATAAATTTAAAAAAAAAAAAAAAAAAACTATGAAATTATAAAACCTTTTACTTAAATCTCTTAATCACTTTTTATTTAATTTTAGATTAAGAACTATTGATATGTGAGATGTGTTGTTACATGGATTTTAAGAAATATTTATAATAAAACTAATTGTAATGCTTTAATGTATATTATTTAAATTTAAATATAAATATAAATTTTCATGCATTATCATAATATGAAAAACATTTTTTAAAATAAAATAACAAAAAATGGATTATACATATTCAATAAATAACTAGTAAGAAATTATTCAATTGGATGGAAAAAATTAAAAAATGAAAAGAAATTAAGAAATTAGAAAATATTTATATTTTAATAAATGTTTAAGAATATAAACTACAAGCTCAATAATTATTTTCTAACATTAATAATATTTCTAATTATTATTTTTTTTTAAATTAAACTTTTTAATGATATTATTGGTTATTATATTTACACAATCTAATTTTTAATTTTTATTAGACTTTTATTATATATTTAATATGATATAAATTTGGATTATAAAATATTTCATAACTCATTTAAACAATGGTGATACAATTTTTAAAAAAAAAACTTACATGCTTATGAATCTTATTTTATTTATATTTAATGTATGACACAAGCAAAAAAAATTTATGTACAATGATAATTTTTGTAGAAGAGTTCAAAAATCAAGGTTAAGATGACTTTTAGGTGATATATGTTGTATCTAGTTGACATTTAAATAGTTTGACATAACCAAAAGAGTTTGGTTTTTATAAACTAATTAAATGTTTTTATTTCAATAAATAATAATCTATTTGATCGCAATTAATTTTGTTTTATGGTAAGAATTTTATTTTGGATCACTATGAACTAATATTTTTCAAAATAATATGTATCAATGATTACATCATGCATATAAAATTGTTAAATAATTAGAACAATTTTATTTTTATTTTTAAATTTTAATTTTATTACTCATAAAATAAAAACCCCATGACTTATATAAAATAACTTTATTCACTTCACATTGTGGCTAAATATTATTCAATGTCACAAATTACTTAACTAATAAATAACCAAAAGATTGCGATATTTGAAGATGTATGAGTCAATGTATTTTCAATACACATGTTTGAGATGATACAAATATAATAACATTTAAAAAAATCAACAAAAAAGAATTAGTAAAAAATAAAATAAAACAAAATTAAAATTAGGAAGAATATATTACCATAGTTTAAATTCCATATAAATAGAAAATAAATTGAGATAAATAATTTATATTACCTATGGGCTTCCAACATTTTAGAAATCAAAATAAAATTATGATTAGAAAAAAAAATAAAAACATTAGTAATCTACTATTATTTTCTATATCCATATCGCACGCAAGCACACACGCACGCGCGTGCGCACATGCACACACACACACACATTTTCCTTTACACAAATATAACTTGTATTTACTATCAGTTATTAAAAATAATTTTTCATACAAGTGTTGTAGCTAAAATTACCTATGGCATTGGCCAATGGTCATCAAATCATGACACATTGATAATTTTTAAAACAAATACAATATTTTCTATTATTAACAAAAATTGGACCAATCATAATATTAAAATAAACATATTTCAATATAGCCCTAAGAATCAAATATCATTCCATTATTTGAAAGCAATGATTTTCAAATGGAAACTTTCAAAAAAAAAATGGAAACTTTTAAAAAAAAATGAAATGTTGTAGTGAAAATGCCCTATGACATTGACATAAGTCCAAAAATTCTTGACATTTTAAAAGTTTATGTAAGAATGACATCATTTTTTGTTGTTATGTAAATCATATATGCAACTTCCCCCTTCCCCACTCTTCCCCCAAACAAAAAAAAATGGAAACTTTCAAAAAAACAATGAAAATGTTATAGTGAAAATGCCCTCTAACATTGACATAAAGCCAACAAATCTTGACATTTCGAAAGTTTATGTAAAAATGATATCATTTTATATTGTTATGTAAAATATTTTAGATCATATTTTCAAAATAAATATATTTTGATATAAATATAAAAATTGAATATTATTACATTATTTGGACATATTGATTTTTTTTAAAAAAAAAGAAGTAATAAATAAGTTAAGAAATCCATTAATGTATAATTATAATAAGTTAATTATACCCATCCATATTTATATACTTTTGTGAATACTTTGAATTAAGAAGAAATATCATTACTATAGACAATTTGATTATTGAAACACTTTAGTCTATTTTAATATTTAGTCACCAATAATTACTAAGATTAAAGTTTGAATAATTTTTTAAAATTTGATAAATAAAAAAATTACTCAAATCAATTATTGAATCTTTTATTTCAAATAATAATATAATTTAAAAAATAATTTATTAAAATTACTATATCTAAAAAATTTAAAATATTATTTAATAATTTACAAACAAACAATAAAATAAAAACACCAAACATAAATTTTAAATAAAATAAAATTCTTAATTCACATTCTTTTATTTTACAAAACTCCACTTAACAAAATATAAAATTACACTTACATGGCATTTGTCCCCTACTGCTTTATTTTTTATATAATACAGCTGACATTTGTCACCTACTGCTTTAGTTTTTAACATAAGACAGCCCAAGGATGACTAAAATAACAAAAGCAGAATTGTCCTATAGAATTTTTTCACAACATGGAAATCTCTCTACTTTGACCATTGAAATCAAAACTACAAATTATATACTATACATTATTAAATTAGCATGATAGGGCAGACATCCACTTTCAAGCTAAACAACAAACTATAAATTGCACTTACAATGACCTATGAGAACTACCAGGTAATTCATGAAAGTGAGAAAACTTAGACATAGACAAGGAACATACATTCACTTAACTATAGTACATGATTTCATAGGACACACTTCAATCTAGCTTACAAAATGGTGAAATTTAGTCTTTATTGCATCAAAAGGTGTTACAGTGTAATTTTTTGCATAGCCTAAGCAAGCCAAAGAATAAGAGTCCATTTCTCTAAAAATTTGCAGAGATTTCTTTCTAAAACTTTTAGAGAGAGTCCCATGTGATATATATATATATATATATATATATATATATATATATATATATATATATATATATATATATAAGAGGAGAAAGTGGGAACTTTGATGTATTAGCACCAATTCGAGGATGCTAAATCATGACCTTATCAATAGGGAATAATTTTTGTAAAATAATTAAATGTTTATTGTCCTTATCCAACCATCAACTCTCCTTGTTGGATCTCCATGTCATTATCTATTTATTTGACTGAGTAGGACCATGTTTTAGAAATGATATCGTTATGCCATATGTGCTTTGGGTGGCCATAAATACTTGCTTATCAAAAATGTGACCATGTTGATAAAAGAGACAACATTCTATGATCACATTTACATCTATATTTGGTCTAACTTGAACATGGATCAATTATATATGAAAAGCAATCCAGTTATTGATTTCCACACAATCATAATATCCATGAAAAATTGTAAACTACTTGACCTTAATTTAATATCACTAGCCCATATTTTATCTTTGTATTTGGTCAAATGTCAAACACCTTTTCTTCATCCAAAACCCTATGAGAGTCAAGAGGCTATTGTGCATGAGGATCCTCCATCTATAAAAAAGGACATGTCAATGGAATGACTCTACAATATGGTTGATAAGTTTCAAGTTATCAACCAGAGGTCCCTTTTAAACTTCAATGGTGATAGAGACTTGTCACTATGCCTATATGGCTATGTTTGTTATTGATCAAGATCTAATGGTCATATATATCCTTAAGATTTTATTCATCTAGGTGGAAGAATTGGTTCATCAACCTTCAATGGAAGATCTTTAGATTTTCCCTTTGTTCATTGGTCATCGATTTCCAACTTGAACCATTTCCATTGTGCCCACCTCTTTTTACTCTTATTGGTCATGCAGATTTGACTGAATTATTGACTCTAATTGCATCATTAGATCTAGATGTATGAATGCACGTAAATCCTTAATTTCTTTCTATCATATCCCTTTGACATGTTGACTTAAGTGTAGATCATCAAATCAAAATGTACAATATATTGTGAGACTTTGATCTACCTAGTTCACTTTTTTGTCAGTTCCTACACATCATTGGATAAAATGTATGAATGAACATGGTCTATTGATTTAGGTTGGTCCCATCTTCTTGTCAGTGAATGCATATCATTGGATCTCTATTTGACTGAGCCACACTGTTAGATATTGTATAATTTGTATCTCTTTAAGGGATTTAACCTAGTGACCTTTTGACTAGTTTGAATCCAGTATGAACCATTAGATCATATATGTCAGTATGCAAGGTCATGAAAGTAGTTATATTATGATCAAATTTAAACCATTTAAGGAAAATTTGAGCTCAAATATTTAGTTTACAGAGCTTAAACTTTGACACTTTTATGAACATCTTATTCTGCAAGCCTATCTTTGAACATAAATTAATTCATAGAACTATAACTATTTAGCTCACAATAGTTCCTGAGGTGCATTTAATAAATGCACAAGTGAACTAGTCTATTTATTTTTTGGAGGATGTCCTAGTGATGGTTTGTTTCTTTAAACTCACATAGTCCATATTTCTCTCAATGTTTCAAGGCTGTGATGATCTTTTAAGACTTTTATAACATCTCTCATGTTCTTTAATGCTTCAAACACCATGAAACTTACTAGGACCCTTTATCTAAAATTCTAGACCTGTTCCTTTGAGGATCAATTAGATCACATTTTATGTTTACTTAATGTGTTTTAAAATATTTATAAAATTTATATGATCTCATATTAAGGTCTATCTGTGCCATGTGGCATTGGGTCACTCTTTAATTAGGACCCTACTCAGATTCTACATTCTTGGAATACGCAGATTTTGGTATGTAGACCAAATTTTGTCAACATCTTTGGTGACATGGTTGGGTAGCATGCCTACTATGCTTGAGAACTAATACCATATCTATGACTCTTGGATCATTTACATAATACATAGACCATTTACATGACTAAAAGATACACTCTTGACTAGAAAAATAAGGAATTTTGACAAACAAGGAAAGAAACAAACTTGAAAGAGAAACTAAATTAATAAAGCAAAGGCAACTAATGTATCAAACAACTGTACAATAAAGTATTTATTTGATAAAATACAAAAAAATACTAATGTGTTAGAAAAACAATTAGATAAAATCAAAACAACTAACTATGTACAAGAAACTTAGCTTCTTCAATAGTAGTGATTTAAATGTATCTCATTGACTAGGATAGGAATCTCTTCACTATTCATCGTTGTGAGTTGGAAAGCATTGTTAAATTTATAGCTAGAGACTATGTATGGACCACTACATAGAGAATAAAATTTTGTGTGCATTCATGACTTATCTTTGTCCTCATCCCACTTGAGGACCAAATCTCCTTCTTGAAAACTTCTTGAAAAATCTCCTTTGTCAAACAATCTCTTTACCATTATTTGATGCTTTTCCATGGCCAACATGGAATAATGCCTTGTCTCTTCTAGCTCCATAACCTCAACATATATCATTTTCATTGGCTCATTCTTTAAAATCTCAAGCTAATGCATTAGTTCCAAAGTAGGGAATTCAAGAGAAGTAAACATTCTTGCTTCCTTACTATATACTACCTTGTATGAAGAATTGGCTATTGGCCTTTTTTAGGTGATCACATTAGCCCATATAAGCTAACTTAAATTTTTGATGCCATGACCTCTAATTTTCTTCAATTATCTTCCTAATTCTATTTAATAAATTATTTTTAGTGGACTTAGTGAGGCAATTGCCTTATGAATAATAGTTTGATGAAGTACTAACAAAAACACTAAGTTGAGCTATGTACTAGCTGATCTTAGAACCCACATGAGCCATAATGTTATAAAAAATAATAGTTTAAGGGATCCAAAAATTGATAACCAAACCTTTATAGAAGTCTCAAATATTGGTTTCATTGGCTTCTTTTAGTGCTACTACTTCTATCCATCTAGTAAAATAAACTATGGCAATTAGGATCCATTTATGTTCCAAGCTTGAAGGGCAATTAATGAGACCAATAAATTCTAATCCCCATTGGATAAAGGACTAAATTTTTGAAATTGGTTAGAGAGGTAAGGCTGAAAGCTTCACCTTTGCAACAAACATGGCACATTGTCTACATTTCCTAGTCCATGCATGACAATCACTAAATAAACATGGCCAATAATACTCACCTCTCATGATCTTGAGGGTTAGGATCCTTATTAAATAACAGCCTCCACCATGTCAATCATGGAAATACTTAAGAAATATCTATGTTTGACCTAGTTCTATCCAAGTTAGCAATATGCCATTGATATCCTTTTTGAGTAACATATTATCAACAAGAAAAAAGGAATTAACTATAATCTCAAATATCTCCTCTTTAAAGGGTTAGACGAGGAGGATAAACACCATCCTATAAATATGTTACCATATATTAGAACCGACTAGAATATAAGGTGTGATAATTTGAAACTTCTTCATCATGTGACACCATAACCACCCCATTAATCTTTTACAAGTCTTGGGCTAGATGTTCATGAAGTCCTTTGCCTCTAACCAGCTTTCTGACCTTGATCTCAACATCATATTCCCTTACTTTGGTTATCCAATCAACTCTCTTGTCATTTATATATTTTTTCAAAAGGAAATATTTGACACTTGAATGTGCAAACATAAAATATATCTTAATATTAGACAACAAGTACCTAAATTTTTAAAGATACCTTATGATTGAAAGTACATGTTTCTCAACAAAAGAATACCTTATTTCATATTATTCTAATGGTTGACTGAAGAAGGCTATTGGCTGAACTAAGGTTTCTTTATTCTTCTACATGAGAATACCTAAAATTATGTCAAAGTTATACAAAAATAAATCCTTTATGAAGTCAGGGTTTAGGAGTGTAGGAGCGTTGACTATAGCTTTCTTGATCTCTTCAAATCTTCTTATTATTTATTTAAACTAGTTGAAAATATGACCATTCTTTAGCATGGATGTGAGTGGCCTAGCTAAAGTACCAAAATTTAAAATGTATCTCTTTATGAAATTGATCCTACCTAAAAACCTTTGCAAAAATTTGTTATGTTTAGGCAAGGAAAGTGAAATAATTGAGTCTATCTTATTATGATCTATGCTTGTACTATGTTTTAAAATAACATGTCCAAGAACCCTACCTTCATGAACATAGAAAAGACACTTTTTTGGATTGAAAGACACCCCAAATTGCCTACACCTTTCAAACACTTGTCGAGGTAAATCATATGCTCATCAACACTATTAGAGAACATTATTATGTAATCCAAATAAATGAGTATAAAATTGTTAAGGAGACCCTAAAATTCCATATCCATAGACTTTTATAAAAATTTCTCCACCATTGGATAAACAAAAAGGCATTTATCTATATGTAAATGTCCCCCACTTTGTGATGTATGCTATTTTGAGCTAGTCTTCTTCTTTGACCAAGATGTGGCTATAACCACTATAGCCATATAACAACGAGAACCTTTCTAAACCTGTAACTAGTTCTAAAGTTTGGTCCATTGATGGTTATGGATAGTGGTCTTTAAAATAGGCCTTGTACAAGTCATGAAAGTCAATGCATAGTCTTATTTCACCATATATTTTCCATACTAGAACAAGTTTTATCACCCAAGTTAAGTGCCTAATTGGAAATATTATAGCTGACTCAATGAGTTTATGTAGCTTAGCTCTCATCAAAGGTTAAAGCTTTGGGTTAATTGGCCTTTGTCTTTGTCTGACTAGCCAAGTCTCATCCTCTAACTCAATAGTGTGTTGATCTAAACTTTGATCAAATAATATAAGGTTATTGTACTGACATGTAATGACATATACAAAACTAGAACATAAATCAATAAAATTTTCTTTCTCTGAAGATGTGTAGACTTTTGCCAACTTTAAACTTTTACCAATGGAAATCTCTACATTTGTATAGTGTTCTTCCTTAGTTGACAAAGAAATTTTTTATTTTTTCAATTCATAATCTCTAATGAATATGTTTTTAAGGGTGACCAATCCTTTAGGTGACTTATTTATCTTCATTTGCACAATCTGATCAATATACTACTACAAGTGCTTGTCTTGGTTCATTGAGGATAACTCAACTTTCTCTTGTAAGATCTTTATAATTTAACTATCATATTAAAATACTTGTCAATTAGCATATTTATATGGGACAAAAGGCCTCACAACTAGATTGATGCGTGATTTATTTTTTTCATTTTTTTATATCATTTGGGATACTTAATTGTGACCCAATAGTAGCCAACCTATTTCCATGCTTGTTATTACTTATTTATATGTCTTGAATATTGAAAGCTTGAGAGTTTTCAAATAAGTCCCAAATATATGCTTATAGGACTTAAAAAATTGATTCTTACATACATTAAGTCCTCTTACTTGGTGAACTACCAATTCACTATCTCCAAAAAATTGTAAGGTATTGACCTTAATCTTCTTTGCCCATTGTCAACGAAGCACTAGTGTTTCATATTTAGTAACATTATTGAAACAAACAAACTAAAACTTGACAAAAGATAAATACCTTTGATTGGTTGGAGAAATTGACATCAATCTAGCTCTAATTCTATGTTTGTTACTAGATCCATCAAAATATAGTTGTCACAGGCCATCACAATGCTGATCATCCTTTATTAATGATGGAATTGGTGCATAATTTTCATGTAGACAATAGACACCAAGTCCTTCTCCTTCAAATTAAGTTTTAGGGATCATGATCATATAAATCAGAGGCCCATTCATCAAAGAATAGATCTATAACTCCATCTATAGGTGATTCAGTTTCTACCTTGACAGTTTCTGTTATGAATTCAAAGAGCCAAACAAAAATAAGTTTGAAATGTACATAAAAAATTGTTAATTACATTATAACATTATGCTCTCATTAATTAATCATTTAGGACACATTACAAATATATCATCTCCTTAATTATATAAAGTATTAAAAGTAAAAATTATTTTGACTCAACATTTGTCAATAATAACTAACATTCTTGTCCTTGTTTTATTTTGGCACAACTTAAACTATAACTAATTAAGCATGAGTAATTCCATGCTTGGATAATATAATTTTAAATAAAAATAATTTTTATTTAGTATAACATTTTGATGTAGATGTAACTGTATTGTTGGGCATATCATGAATTATGAGATTTCATTGGCCACAGTATTGGATTTGATTGTTCCAAAAATGTTTATTACTATTGTGAATATGTATTGGTTGATATGATGAGAATGAACATGGTTACCACCATGTATATGATATTGTAAATTCACTATTTATGTTATTATCTATATGTTGATTGAGTATGTTGTTATATGTGGATGTGTGTATGTTGTTGTGTTTATGCTTATGGTATTTTCTAGGAAAAAAGGATCTTGATTTTGGATGTGTATGTTGCTCTTTATTATGTATTATAATGTCAATGAGTTGTTGGCCCATCAATTGATTGTGTATAATTATATGGGTGTGTATTACATATATTAATTTCTCTCAATGTTTGAGATATTACACTGTTAGGAAAACATGCATACCAATTTTTGACAAAATGAGCAGTTGTGAAATATGATTGGCTAATCTAGTCATTCTAAAAATACTAGATGACACTGTTATAATGATTGATTATAACTATACTATGTGGATGTTCTTTACTTACTGCAATGATGGAGATTTTTTTTTTTTAAAATTTAATTGTGTAATTTCCCATGTGTGATGGATGTTTTCTTTGTATGAAGTAGTCAATGAAATCACTAATTATTGATTTACTATTGAAATTTCCTTATCGATGTATGGACTATTTCTTGGATGTTTCAACTAATCCATGTGAATGATTTCCTTATGATGTTTATATGCCACAATGATGGATTATTATAAATTCCCATATGTGTAATAGATGTTTTCTCTATTATTTTTACTTTCTGATGTAATGGATAATTGTCTTTTATTATTTTACTTGTGCAATTTCCCATATATATGATGGACATTTTCTTAAATTATGTTCTGCCTTGAGTATTAATTTTATGTGTGAAGGCAAATAAATTGATTTATTCTATCTTACCCCATGTGAAGCAATGCATGTTTGTATCTTTGGAAGGATAACCATATTTTGTTTCCAACTATGTTTGTTGATGTTATACAAGTTAGATATTCCATCTGGTGTAGATAAGATTGTAATTTACTTTGTCAATACATTACTTAGTGTTCCTAGTGATCTACAACACTACCTCATGGATGGGTTTTAAAAATGAATATCATGTTATTTATATTCTATTAAAGATAGATTTTTTAAATTAAAGAAAAATCTATGCTTATGCTAACCCATGTGAAAGTTATATACTAATTTCATTATTGTTTTCATCACATGAATGAGATTTTTTTATTGATGTTATCATATTGGTTATCAATAATATTTATGGATGCAACTATGATTATACATATTATGACAAAAAAGCTTTAAAATGAGGTTTCCTAAAGCGAGGGAGTATGTAACTCCCTACCTTGCCTCACATTATATGAGGTACATGGTTATGTATTAATTAGGGTTGGACCTTTTGATATACTATCTATTCATTATTATTATCACGCTTTATATATATATATATATATATATATATATACACACACACATAACATAAACTTATTTATTGTTCATTATATTTACACCAGTTTATATAATTTAGACAATCTTTATAGAGTGATTTTTTTTATGTATCATATATATATATATATATATATATATATATATATATATATATATATATATATATATATATATATATATATATATATATAAACTTATTTATTGTTCATTATATTTACACCAGTTTATATAATTTAGACAATCTTTATAGAGTGATTTTTTTGGTATCATTGTTTCTTAATAGTTAAAAAGGTATGATTAAATAATTACTTATAAAAATTTCATCATATATGTATACATAAATTTTAAATGTAGTAAATATAATAATTATGATAATTTTTCTACTTCTCTTGTGTGACATGATTCTCCTATAAATAAATTTTAAATATACCCAATGAAAATATTATGATAATTTATCTACTTCTCTTGTATGACCTAATCCTCTAATTGAATTAATTTCCTTTAATTAGTTTTTGAATTTTTCACATTTTTAGATTGTAATTTTCTAAGAGAAATACTTATTTATAAATTTTATTTATATTCATATTTCCATAACTATTTCTTCTAATTTATTATCTATTAATTGAATTTCACATATACTTGAAGTTTGGTACCAATACATAATGGTAATTAATTGGGTATCAATACCTTTCAATAGGTTGGTATCAATATGTTTATGGTGTTTTCATAAACATGTTTATATAGGAGGATGGAAATGGTGGATAGTTGTTTACTATTTTGTTAAAGATTACTTGAGATTAACTTTGTATAAATTTGAACTAATAAATGTTTAATTGAAGGTAATACAACATTTACCCAAAAAAAATATTTCATTGGAGAAGTTTTTTTACAACCATAAAAGTTGTTATAGACATGTCAATAAAGTTGTGATATGGAAAAATTAGGTTTACATTCAAATGAAACGCATTTAAGTATAAAAATATAATTAATCTTAATCAAACTTAAATATTATTTCAATCCTAGAGCAACAAGTGAAATGGAGAGGGTTTAGAGAAGTATCTTTTCTTCACAACCCATAAATAACAATTATATTTTGATAAAAAAAAAAGCTGAGTATTTTTTAGTTGAACCATGAGAATACACAAAACATTCAAGGCTTGAGCACCTCCACAAAACTATACACTCCATATATGTGGCAACCAAAACTTTTAATGCCACATTTTTTCCACAAGAATTGTGGACATCATGTTTGTAAAAAATAATAGGCAACAAAATCCAATTAAACAAATGCATTAATTAGGTTTTGTATTTTTGCATTGATCCTTGGAAAATTTATATTATTTTTTCAAACAATAATAATACATATAAACATTTAAAGGATAAGGAATATGATTCCTTTTGGTTTTTAAAACACTAGATACTTATCAATAAACTCTATTATATATAATATTAGTTTTAGTGGTAAAATTAAATTTGGCCAAGAAGTATATTATAATATAAGTATAACTATAGTGAACTTCAATGATAATGAATTAAATATAGGTGATTGATCATATCCAAAATTATTGAATGATAAATGCAAGATGAAATTTAAAAATTCCTCATTCATCTTATTATATGATTGAAAAATGCACTAGTGCACCAATGTATTTATTGAACTATTGAATTCAAATTATGAACTTCATGGCATGTAATTAAAAACATAATGATGAAAAATTAAATTAAATGAGACCAAAAACTCCTATGGACCTAATTACCAAAAATGGGGCCATGACACTAGAAACATACAATGCACATTTTGAGGCCATAGAAATGTGCAAGTTACATTTTTAGAAAAGACACCATGAAAAAATGAAATAAATGGATAGGGGAGAGAAGGGATGAGATAAAGATGGAATTAATATGAAATAAAATAATAATAATAAATGTATAAAAACATGCCAACAAAACCTAATCTTGACCAATCACTAATAAACACACAAGTAGACATGCAACAAAACAACTACATTCATATAAAAACTATGCCAACAAAGCCTAGTATTAATTAATAATTGAAAAACACATAAGTATACTAGAATAGTAATTTTTTATTAAAAAAATAAATTCCTATGTCTAATGTGGCTGTGTCTACATAATGATCCACATTGATTTGTGTATGTGCATACATTTTAAACTACACCAAGTAGAGAGTGGATAAGAAATTGTGTGCCTTTAGAAGATTCTAAAACAAAATATAATGGACCAATGAAGCATGAAAGGAAATTTACATGTGTGTATATTCCCACAATGAATTACCATCTAAAATATACAAAACAAAGATTAGAAATTAAACACCTATTTTTATTTGAAATTGGAGGGTGGCCCTATTTAAATTTAATGTTATTAAATATATGTTTTACCCTATTTTACCAAAGATATGAGGATTTACCTATAATTATTTTATTAGAATGGGTATTATATCTTACTGACATTTTTGTGTATCACTAGTAGCAACCAAATTGTAAGGATAAATAAAATATATGAGTACTAAACATTGGATGTTAATAAGTAACCTAAATATATCCTATGTTTAGAATAGGTGTTGCATGCTTGGGATGTTTAGGATAAGTAAAATGTGAAATCCATTTTTTATTGTAAAAATATATAGATTTCACCATCATATGTTGCATGAACTTTGGAGTAGATCATGGATAAAATAGGTTAAATATAGTTCCCCTTTTTTATATGTGAGATGACCCTATGCAGAACATATCTAAAAATATATTACACACATTATTTGTCAGATAAGATATTAAATAACTAATGTGTTACATATAAATATATCATATTGGAAGCATGTATGTTTTAAAGAAATATCGTTTAGTGTCTGAAGTTTATTACCAGGTCAATTTTTTTGTAATTCTTTCTATGAATTTGTTAGATTATTTTTGATAAATTCATTATTTTAATCATAGGTTCAATCAACTAGTTGGTCACATAAATTAATTTATTTATTGTTAACATTTTATACTTGATTTTATGTTAGAAACACTTAATTAGGTGTACTAACCATTTTTCAATTTCTAAAATGACATTAGAAGTTACATCTTATATGTTTATTGCTAGATGTGCTACCTTATTTCTTTGTATGCGCTAGAGATATTTTATTTATCACAACATACATCTATTAGAAGTTTTTAGGCCAATATGATCCAAATATCTACACAAATATATTAAACTTATCAAGTGTACACACAAATAGAATGACATTTATTTAAATGACATAAAAACATGACTTAAGAACATATGAATACTTGAAAAATGATTATACAAAATGGGAAACTAATTACATCACATATTCTAATCTTTTCCTCTTAAAGATTTTGTCATGGTTGACCACATCTAGACAAAGACGATAAAACTAACATTTTACAAATTTAGTAAGATGTACAATTCCCCTTTGTTCAGAAGAACCGTAGTGTGTAAAAGTAGAAAATTAAATCAATATCATATATATATGATATTGATTTAAATTTCATTGCACTTACACGATAATATCTTTCTACTTTTACACACTGGTTCTTGTGAAAAAACATGGAAGTTTACATCTTACTAAATTTATAAAATGATATTGAACAAAGGGGGAATTGATCATGTAAGTGCTATAGACCTTATTATGTTTTATTTTGAAAAATGTATTATATCATGTTCCACTACTGATATTTCATTACTTATATTGGTTGTAATATATAGTGGAGGATATGATTATTTGTATTATTTATATATGGCTATGTATAAGGCACTCATCATGAATAGTATTTGTCTCATGTATTAATGGATTCATATAATGTTCAAATATCTTTCAGAAATATGGATCTGTATCACATAATTCATTATGTCATCATCCTTAATCATTCTATCCTTATCCTTAATCACTCCCTCATTATCCCTAATCATCTATAATCACTCCCTCATGACCCCTAGTCACTCCTTCATCATTCCTCATTATCCCTTATCACCCTTCATTAACCCTCATCATCCATAACTAGTCCTTCATCATCCCTGATCATCCCTAGTAACTCTATCATCATCCCTCATCTCACTAATCTCTCTCTCTTGATCCATACTCATCCCTCCTCATCCCTAATAATTCCCTCATTGTCCATCATTATCAGGTACAAAATTCTAAATATCAATAGAAGAGATTAATCCCTCCTTGTAGTCAGGTACACCTACACCGCTAGCGGGGTCTCTAATCCCCACCCACGTTTGGTTCTACAGTTTCCACAAATGGATAACTTTATTTTTTACCTTAAAAAAATAAAATAAAATTAGTATCAATGATAATCTACTTATAATAACAATAGTGGTTTTTAATAAATAGTATGGTAGTCAACTGTAATAGACAACACAAATCTGTTAATTGCCAGCCAACAGGTGTTAGTACAGGAAGAAGGAACTACATCATAATGTCCCTATTAATATTTTGAAAGTGGTAATCCTTGAATTATAAAAAATCACAAATCAATGGTATTTTATGGCAGAAGAGTCATACCTGTAACTCATATAAATAGTTAATTTTACAAGTTATTTACAATTGCTAAAATTGAAGGTTCTGTTGTTGGACATGATTGAGGTTGTCTTAATGCTTACCAGTTAAGATGTTGTGATGGGGATTATAGCGTATGTCACCAAAATAAAATAGTGCAAAAGATGAGTTGCAAATATAGATTTCAGAAATCATAAAGCAATAGTGATGTAAGATATATTGTTTTTGATATTTACATATTTATGGTGTTTCAAAAATAGCATGGTGTTTCTTTTGAAAATAACATGACCCCTCAAAGATAACATGTAGCATTGTAACTATTACAGTTGGAAATGTTTGGTCACTATAAAGAACAAAAATACTTTAAAAGTCTAATGACTTGGATAGTGTAACTAGATTAGCAAATTTCAAAAAGTGTTGTCCTATCTTCAAAATATGGATGTGTCATTAGTAAATTTTAAAAAGTGTTGATGTCCTATCTTCAAAATATGGATGTGTCTTGAAGTCAAGAATAAGAAAAGAAACAAAGACATGTGTTAGTTAAATGCATAGATAGTTATTTAAAGTTATGAAGCATTTATGGAATGCAAAGCTATAACCTGCCCATCAATATCAAATCATGATTCATTCTTTTTTAATTTTAGAAATAGTATTATCCATTACAATTGTAAACGTACCATTCACTTGGAATTTGCATAGTAAAAACACAGTTGGAGAAATGTCTTGTTTGTATTGTTAAAATGAAATTGACATTAGTTCTGGTAGCAAAGTCTAAAGTATTGGTTCATGCAACATGCATTCCATTTTTCTATCTTTGTATGGATATTGCATGCCAATACATGTGTGTAGGAAACCCATGAATTTGGAGGGCATCTTGCATAATGTAGCAAATCATTGTCATGAACATTCATTGTTGTAATTGTGTGTTTACATGAATTACATATTGATTGAAAGGGATCTAAGTAAATACTCTTTGGCTTTAGTGTTCCTATGGACTGTTGATGTTAGCATTAAATAAGTAGCAAAAATATAACTTTGAATTGTTGCTAGCAAGCAAAGTAAGAAGTAAGAGTATGAATACTTGCCTCATTGTTTACTACAATTATTGTTTACAAATGTTTGATAGTGCATTCATCAGCCAAGTGTTCAATGAAAGAAGAAAAATTTGCATGAAAAGTGTGAGCTCCTTTTAGGCCTTTGCCAACAATGTTCTTAAAAATTCATGATGGTTTTTTTTGGACATTAGTTGAGCTTGTATCTCATGGAATTTTTTTTGATGTTGTTCATGAGCTGAATCTAAAAATCAAATAGTTGTATTTAATTTAGAAATAGATTAAAAAAAAAATTGAAAGGAAAATAAATTTGAAAAGAGAAATAGGCTTATAGTTCTATTTCTCCATCTTTGACATGTAAACCAAACTATGTATTTATTTATTGGCAGCTTGTATTCAAAGCTCCAAATGACCCAACTAAGTATGCATCATTTAAGTCGACAAGATCAACAATTATCAAGCATGAGTTTTCTTTTCTTACAAACTATAGGTATGTTTTCTATGCTTGATTTTGCATTTAGCAAAATATAGAAGGCAACATCCCCTCTTTCATATTTTGTTTTGCTTTGATCAAAAAGTCTGAAATTAGAATGCTTTTGCTTACGACAATGTATGTTTCATATTTTTGTATCAATTTATCTCTAATATTGATTGTTATAGTCATTTGACTATGAAAAACAACCAATTCAACATGTAATATATCTACTTTAACTGGAGAATCTAGATTTGTGATATGAACAGGGCCATAAATAGTAAAAATATCTCCTTCAAAAATAGTTATAGTTTTTCCAGCACAAATATTTGATATTGTGCATGAAGGAGTTGGTTCTATTCTTGTGCTAAAAAGAAAGAATTTTTTTTATAGAAAATGTTGTAAAAAGAATGTAATAGTTTTGTATCTTTTTGATTTTTTTGAAATACATTAATTTGATAAGTAACAAAAGTAACTAAATGTGGTTTCAAATTTACCATTTTTTTAGCTATTATTGAGGAGACATTATTTCATTGCCCTTAGATGTTTATGGTAATGCTTGTTCAATGGATTTTTTGTCCTCCAGAGCATTTGTTGCTGAATCCATTGCTTTGGCTTGTTTTAATGAAATAACATTTTTTTCAATTTTCTTTTATGGATGTAGTAAATGAACTTTAAATTTGTATGACCAATAGGCTATGAATAGAAGCAACAACAATGTTTTTTACTTCTTAATTCCAATAATTAATCATTCTTATCTATGATCACATAAATGGCATTATGATTGGTCCAATATGTTTCTATTGTTATGATTTGAGTATTTTATTTTAAATTATTTGACTAAACATAATCAATGATTTTGTTTGGATATTAATGTTGTCTATGTGGTAGAAAATACATATTACAAATTGACATATGTTTCTAAAGTTACATTTTTTATTTTTTAGAAGTGGACATGTCAATGATAAAGTCTCCAAATATATAAATTTCATTAAATATGTTTGTAGTTGACAATATCTTTTCAATTACATCTATAATATCCATGATAGAGGCAGATGGAGATGCATAAATATTGATAATTATAAATTCATGTCCATGGATTGTTACATCTATTGTTAATGATTCTACTTGATTTGTGTTGTATTGCATTGGATTTGAGGTATTAACATGTTTCTGGGTATATATCATTATACCATGCACATTATGTATTGAATTATAAGCCATGAAACTTGGAATATGATTAGTGGAATTGTTAGATGCAATAAATGTTTCTTTGTAGGCATAATATATCGCATCTCATCAAGTCATGATCATTGATAATGTCTTCAAGATGTGAGTGAAGACTATGAGTATTTAATGAATATATAATAATAGATGTATTTGAACTAAGGCTATGTTTTAACACCCATTGAGAGTTTGAATCTAATCGTGACATTTCAATAGAAATTTTGTTTTTAATTCTAATGTTTTTATTCAAAATTGGACTTAGAAAATATAATGAGTCAATTATTTTTACATGATAAAAAGTTGTATATGCCAATCCATGTTTTACTACACTAAGTGGTTTAAATGCAACTCTTTCTATCATAAGGCCTTGGGACCTATGTATAGTATGAATGCAAGCTAGTTGTATTGGAAACTAGGCTCATATTGTCAATTTATTTTTGTAATTGGGCATGTGTATAGGACTTGAAACTCACAAAATAGGAGTCTAATTGGAATCAACATTGCTTTGGAATAAATGAAAATATTTCTTTCTTTGTAAATGCCAAACCTTGTCACCATTGAATTTTATCCAAATAATGTCAATGTCATGTGCTTTGGTTATACCATCTGAATGATTGACAAGGCCATCTTATATATCATAATTTATAGAAAAAAATTCAACTAACATATTGGGATTCAAAATGATTTTTGTTGGTAGACATATAGCTTTGGTGTATCCATGGTTTTCATTATACATATCATCTTCTTTATCTATTGCATGGATAACAATTTCTTCATGTTGAACAAGTCTTAGCATTTTGTTACTATGTATTTGAAAATCACTATTTAAGTAAAATAGATATGGAAAAAAATGATTATTTGGTGTTAGATGTAAGCATTTATTGCTAAGATATGCAATGCCATTGTTTGTATGGGAACATGTGCATATTCTATTTAGTATTGACACAATGATCTCATCCTTTTGACAGATCATTTGATGAAGTTGATAGAATTTTATGTTTTCTTGCCAAAAGAATTAAGGAATTTGTTTGTTCATTGTTCATTTTTGGGTGTTCAAAAATTATACAAACATTTATAGGTTTAACTTGATAAAATTCACCACAAAATATCATGTCAACATTGCCAAATTACATAGTGGGTAGATGCATTATGTCACACAAGCACTTGTCAATGTAGTATAACCTTCTTTCTCCTACAAGTGAAATTTCATCGATCAATACTATGTGTAATTGGTTATATTATTTGGATAGGACATCAAGGCATTAATTATTTAAAGGAATCAATTCTAATTTGTTAAATGGCAATAAAAATGTTGAATGCAATGTTACACCTCCTATATTGTATGTAGCCTTACCTGTATATGCAAGAATGGGACCTTTTGACTTGTACGGATCATTATCAATAGTTTGAGAATAAAAGTAAACGAAAATATTGAATATAGCTTTTTTCATAAAAATCTTCCCTATTCCTTCACCTCTTGTCAAAAACAAGTATAATGGTTTATTTTTGTTTATACATTTTTTTTTATAGCCAATGTCTTTGGATATTGCTTGTTGCTCTTTATTTAACATACATCTATTCCTATAGTATTTTGAATTATTGGAAATGAATGGGTGATGTCCAATGTCAAATAGTTTTGAACTTTACTTGATAGATATAAATCTAGGATGATGGAAAGTCCATTTGCAACTCATAGTCTTCTTGCATATTTTTGGTTTTTGTTGAATGAAATATAGTATCAAATATATTTTGAGTATCAAGATCAAGTTGATGAGAAACATGTTCAGTGTTTCCCTAGAAATATTTTATCTCATAGCTAAACTTGGAGTCATTCAATTTTACAATATTGATTTGCAAATTGTTTTCTTGTTTTCATGTTTGTAAACCTTGTTTCAAACTATTTTCAACTTTTCGAAATGGTACATATAGAAATAACTGTTTATAGTAATATTTTTCAATGTCAATATGTTTTTTATAATTTAGAAAGTGTATCACATGTGGTTTTTTAAATTTTAATGTCTTTCTATTTTTCTTGTACTCAGAAACAAATTCATCTAAATAAACCTGGTCAATGTCAATAGGATATGCAATGCAATAGTATAAAAGAGATTGGCATATTACATTTTCAGATTCATCTAGTTCATACCTAAGAGAAATTAGTGGTTTTAAAATAAAATTATGATCATTAGGGAAAGATGTAGTTATGAAAGTGCATGTCCTTGAATAATGATTAAGTGACAATGACAGAATGATATGAATAGCTTGTTGGGCATGCATTTGCTGATATTTTAGCATTGCATTTCCAAGTCTATGCAACATTTGAATGGCATCTATGTTTGTTATTGCATGTTATTTTTATATTTTCTTAAAATCATGTGAGACTTTTGAATTCCCCTTTGTCATGTACGAACTACAATATGTTGCTAATGCATATGCATTTAGTATGAATTGTGCATCTATATTGGCTTGCCATAAATATGGCATGTTTTGTATGAAACTATTACTCCATACTTTTGATGGTTTCCATGCAAGGAAAATGGTAGTTTGTTTTATTATGCTTTGTATTGTTGCTATGTACTAAGACATACCCATGCCAAGGTCTTGTAGGAAACTATCAAAGTCATCAAAAATAGTATATCATTTTGTGTTTAATAGCAAATAAATTTGCTTTAATGCTACTTTTGAAACTTCAGATTTATCTTCAAAAGGTTTAATTATTGTTGTCATTTGCATTGGTAGTTGTGGGAAGTTATATCCACAAATTTTCCCCTTCATTTTTCTGCAGCTACTAGTATGATGGTGTATATGCAATTTGTCTATGTCTTGTTCCAGAACATCATTATCACAAGCTATGTACTTGTCTATAAAATATATAAGTCTTGAGGTTTGATCCTTTTCATATACCGGTGCTTATTTTATCAATATTAACCAATGATCATGAGCATTTCTTCAATGCTAAAATTATGTCACACAAATAGTCTATGTCTTTTCCTAGTAATAATTTGTTATTGCATAAAAAATTTCTTAATGCATTGATGTGATGCCTATAATGGCATGTACATGTGACCGAATCTATTTTTAAAAAAAATCATCACTTGATTTATTGAGTTATCAAGCATAGAACCTTTTTTCTAGTTATATTTTAGATACAATTTCCTTAATGCATTCATCAGTAGCTACTAGCGATGTTCAGCACTACTAAAAGTCAAGAAAAATGTTGGTGGTCCTAGTTGTCATATCATAGCAAAGGTATTTTACTTTAGTCCTTGCATATAATCAAGAGAGATACACATCTTCTTGAAGTCTAAATATCCAATTTCTGATTTAAGCAACTTTTCTAGATTTGGTTTGTATTTGACATCTTTTTCTAAAAGTTTTCTTCCCTTTAATTGGCCTTTTATTATTCAAATCCATGTAGTCTTTCCAACTTGATCTATGATTATTTTTAATGCCTTGAAGAACAAATTTGTAAGATGATATGCAAATTGTTGATTAGCATGTAACAGTTCCCATTGTGCAAAGTTTTGATAGATAAATATTGACATTACATCTTCATCATGAGCATTAGCAAAGAAAAGTGTTAGAAAGTTCACTTATTCCAAGTCTTTGTCTTTAAAAATTCCAAGTGGATGATTTTATTTAGTTGGTCGTATTATAATTACCTTGTCTTGTAATGTTGTAGTGCATGTTGAATCTATAAAGCCATGAACTAGGATGTCATTAGAGTAGGTTTCATCTATGTCAGAAGACATTTAGTTCATTATTGTTAATTGTTGTAGATTCACTAAAAATACTATTGTTATTTGCATCATCCATAACACTAGAACCTATGAATGGTTTTTAATCAAAATTTATTTACACATTATGAGCAATGTACAATTTTCCTATACGTAGTTCTTGCAATGCTTACATAACAAGTTTTGGGCAAATCATTCCTTATTTATATGCATTTATGTATTCTAGTCATCATTTTAGAGCTATGTCAATTATTGTTCTTTTATCTATTGATCTAGGTAATGTTTTTTGAATTTTGTCAATATCTAATGGCACATTGATACTTGGGCCTTTTAGTCCAACCTATCGCTTTTTATAGCCTAGATCTCTTATTTAAGAAAATATAATTCTCAAGGAAACAAGTCTTTCCTCAAGCTCTGATAGCAAAACTACAAAATCTAGGTGCTTTCTAGTCTAATGTTAGTAAGTGTTGCAAATCAAGGAAGTGATGCATTTTTCAATGATTGGTTACAATTTGCACATATTCTTTTTTTACAAATGGATTTACGATTTACAAGTAATCATTGGCATGCATTTTCTTCAACTTCATTAAAAATCTTCATATTATGCTTGAAATGCAATTGCTTGCAAAGAGCATAAACATGTAGAGAAGTATCAATTATTTTCTTTTCAAAAATCTATATTGCTTTTTTGTCATGCTATTGGATGGTTTTGTTACTTTTATTTTTTGCATATGCAATTTTTAATATTTGTAGCAAAGGCACATATTTTATTCATGGTCTTGTCATGTACAATTTGCAATGTTTCAACCTTGGAAACTTTCTTGTTTGTGGTCATTACACGTGCAAATTTTAATGTTTTTAACAAAGACATTGACTTTTTATTTGTGGTCTTCTCATGTGCAATCTTCATTGTCTATGTGTAATTAGTAAAATCATGTACATGTAGCTTGTTATGTTCATTCATTATCAAGGGTTCATAATGTGTATGGAATGTATTTGTTTCAAATACTATTATGTTGTATATGGGTAATGGCTATGCACTATTGTTAAAAAATTTCAAGATTCTATTGATTGATCGATGACCATAGGCAAATTTTTATCTTCAATACATCTGAAAGACATTGGATAGAAAAGTTGTCACCTTCTATTCTACCTTCGTTATAGATTAAAGCCATTTTAACAATGTATGCTTAGCAATTTTCAATAGTTGGAATGTTCTTGATAACAGTGTCTTTTAGATATTTTTGCAAACAAACATGTGCTTTTATATCTCTAGATATAATTTCATTACATAAATACCGTGCTACATAACATCGAAAAGAGTGCACATCAATAACATTGTTTTCTAAATGGCATATGGCACTAAATATGCTATCGCCACAACAATATGTGTTTTCTAGCATTCTAGATAGTCCACTTAATTTCATCTTTAAAGCATTTGTTTCCTAATAGTAAGATAACATAGCACATATTCTTGTTAAAAGCATTTGTCTTAAGGACCATTGGTATTTGGTCAATTTATTATAATATAAAGGTTTATAATAAGGTGACATTGGATTTTGATCATGAAACAATATGCAATAAGAAGACAAATTTATGTTTTCATTAAAGTGGAAATTTTTTTTTATTTCTTTTCAATGATGAAACATAGAAGGGAATATGTAGCCATTTGGAAAGCCATTTCATATAGAAGTTGTCAGCCCATAAGCCATGATCACCATTTGGTGTGCATGAAGTTGCTTAAATTTTCATTCAACAAAAGTATGTTTCTATGTCATGTACTTGATGCAAATTGTAAATATCTTCAAGATCCAATTCCAGTTGCAAAGATTTTAATGCATCAGGGTCATTGTTTTCTAAACAATTCCAAAAATGTTCCATTTTTCCAACACAAATCTCTGTCAATGTGTAATGAAATGCATCAAATAAGCAATCACCAACATTGTATTTGAAAACACAAGTTCTAAAAAGGTTTTCATGATCCAAGGCAATATCTATGCAATAAGAACTAGCTCTAGTCAATGACATGTAGTCTTCTACAGAAATGAATTGTTCATCATTATGCATTTGCATTATTTCTTGATTTGCATTTATACATTTCATTTCATAATGTTGAAAATGGCATAGATAAAGTTTTTTATTAAAAAATACTACTTTTAACTTTGCAATGTCTTACCTGTGAAAAGGAAGTTGAAGCAATAGTTAAAACATTCAACAATTGTCAACGTGTTTAAAAATCTATCTAGAAAGTCAAACTACACAATAATAAAGTTCACATATTAGCTGTAAACAAAAATGAACAGTTGATTAGTCAATGACTATACATTATCATAAAACTTGCATGAAATGAACAAGTATTTAGATAGGCTTCATAATAAACACATGAAACATAGATTATGTATATGTAATAAACAATTAATTAAAGAAATTTATATTTTCTCTATTATAAATTAGTTTTATTATTATTGTTGGTCTTTTTACGAAATGCAGTGGTTCAAATACCTAATGTAACTACTTTGCTAATTGACCTAACATAAATAATAGATGGGCTTTATGTATTGTATTTTAATAGTTTCTTAAAATACTAAAACCTATATCATTCATCCTGTTTACTACATGAAAAAGAAAAAAAAAAAAAAAACCAGATTTGAGATCGATGGCATATGCCAGAATAAATCAGCCAATATACATTTTGAAGAAATATTTTTTTAGGAATGGTGTCATGATAATAGGTATAAGCAAGTGCCTAAATTCATTTTATTTTTGTTGAGGATATGAGTTGTTTAATAAATAAGGAATGTGTTGTGATGTTGACTTGGAATATGGAACAATGTATCCCAAATGCTTGGTTGTCTCCCACCTTCAACAACAACACCTTCACCCTGTGCCACCAACCAACAAAAATGAATTAAATTGAAACATATCTAATTTTGTTTCCAGAAGTCTTTTAAATAAAAATAAGAGTAGAAGGTGACATCTGAGATATCCATCAATCAAAAGTCATTTCATCCTATCTCTATCAGTAATGAATTCAAACATAATACCAAAAATATGAACATACAATCTATGATCAGAATATAAAAAACAAAGGTCCTGCTAAATAAATCAAGTCTCTCCTGGTCTAAACTAGTTGCAAGAATACTCCATATATTCTAGCGACATGTAAGCTACAAAATTAATATTTATGGATAGATTTTTATTTAGTATCAATCCACAAACATATTTAAAAATTTTAATGGCTTGGTATTAAAATACATAAATATTGAGTTCATGATTTTGGTGTGCCAAGTGCTTAGACAAAACACTCTCATTGCATGGCTGTTTGGTTTTGTTGTGTATCAGTTTATTTGCCTCTTCTTGGTAGATGATGACGCATGGCTTAGTTTAAAGTTTATTCTTTGCTTTACTAATGGATATGCATGCTATGCATTTGAATAGTTTTATAGATGATTGTTTGTTTGTATATGAATAATAATAGTACTCTCACAAAAATCTGACATAGCATTAAAGGTCTCCATGGTAGATGAAACCTCTCCAAACAGGCTATGTAATACTTATTTTGGGATTCTAGGCTATAGCTCAATTAGAGAAGGTAGTAGCTGAAAATAACTATTTGAATAGTTTTATAGATGATTGTTTGTTTGTATATGAATAATAATAGTAATCACACAAAAATCTGACATAGCATTAAAGGTCTCCATGGTAGATGAAACCTCTCCAAACAGGCTATGTAATACTAATTTTGGGATTCTACGCTATAGCTCAATTAGAGAAGGTAGTAGCTGAAAATAACTACAGAGGATGTTGACTTGGGGAAAGCTTTAAGAAAATATACTCATCATTGATCTACTATGAAGGACTTATTTTTTATTGTTAATTTGGCATGTATTATGAAGAAATATGCTTTTCTTTATGATGAATTCTTTTTAAAGTAGCTATATGTAATTATTTATATCATTCAATTTTATTTTAAATGCTCCTTATTACAATGAAATTGAAGCTAGGAAAAAAATGGACCCCAATTCAAGAGTCATATGTGTTTATCATAATAATACTAAGTACATGGTAGCCATGCATGTGAAGGAGACTACAAGTGGAGCACATATCAGCAAAGAACCCAACAAAATAATTACCAATACATCAAGTGCTCTGAGTTTTGTTTCCAGAAGTCTTTCAATTAAAATTGTGAGCAGAAACTGACCTCTGAGATATCCATCAATCAAAAGTCATTTCAGGTCAAAGACAAAGCATATATGTAGCCCTAAAGATTAATGTTACAGATGTTCCCAATCACTAAACATAAAATGTTCAGTTTAATATTTTCCTATTTTGATTTTTGGTGGTTTCATTAGAGCTATTTAGCTTAAGGTTGACGCATTTCCAGATTTTAGGCTGACTCATTTTGTGTGCAGGTTGGGGACACTTGATTGAATCCTATCTCTATCACTAATGAATTCATAAAAAATACCAAAAATATGAACATACAATCTATGATCAGAATATAAAAAACATAAACAAATCTCAAGGGAGAACAAAGGATCATCAATATTTTATAGGTAGGCCTACAGAATTCTTGTATAAATTTTTTTAGACTCATGGAGGAGGATACTACAAATTTTAGGACTGCTCTTTCCTTGCTAAAGATCATCATGAAAATTGGTGATTAAGTGGATGCTGCGGGTGTGAACCAGGACACAGATGAAGAAGGACAGAAAATCCTCTAAACAGCTAGCAAAAGTAATAGAAATAGGTATAAACAAGTGCCTGAAATCATTTTCTATTTGTTGAGGATATGAGTTGTTTAATAAAGAAGGAATGTGTTATGATGTTGACCTGGAATATGTAAGAATGTATCCCAAATGCTTGGCTATCTCCCACCTTCAGCAACAACACCTACAAGCTGTGCCACCAACCAACATAAATGAATTAAATTGAAGCATATCTGTATAAGTAATAAATAAATACATTAGACCTCAAACATGGGAAAAAAACATCCATTAAATCTAGATAATTGGTATGGAAATAGTATAGTAATTTACACCATTAAAATTTATTGTTTTTTTTTTTTGAAAAACCAACATAAGATAAAATCTAGAGCTGTCAGGAAAACAATCTAAATGCTGCCCCCAAAGAACTTCTAGTTTTAGGATTTAGCGGTCCTTATGAAAACAAAAGTTATAAACTATATATTTGTTGTGTGGCAACTTTTAAGGCATTCTTAATCAAATTATTTAACCTTTTTTTTGGTAATAAGTCCAAATTAAGCATCACAATTTTGCATTTTATATGGAGAATAAAAATAAATAAAAAATAAGCTAAATCTAAAACTGTCATTTTTGGTAACCCTGGGCTTTTGAAATGCTGAGGGAATCAATCAAACAAAGTCCAATTTAATGCAGAGGAGCTAGCCTCGACAGGGCTCAAACCTTAACCTTCTTACTAACATTGTTCCATCTTGGCCACTAAGGAAGGCCAGCTTGAATTTACAAATTGAAGTTGTTTTACTAATAATATTGTTATTTTTTTTTAAAACTATGTTCTTTTCATTTGCAAACAGTCTTACTCCATCTTTCTTTTAACACATACGGACCTTATTTTTACACTAAGGTGATCAGGACTAGGACAGCCTATTAACAGAGGAAATGGTGTTGCCTTAAGTACTGATTTAACTTTAAAAAATTGAAAAACTACAAATAAAAAAATTGGTTCCCTAAAATGCACAGGGCGAATATTCAAGAAAGGGTTTTTGAGGGACTACCAGCAGTGGTGAGCTAAAATTTTACAGAGATGACTTGCAATTTTTCAAGTAAATTTTCTACTAAATAGCAGCAGTTTAACATTTTTTTTCCCCTAAATATTACTATTTGTAAATAAGTGCAACAAAAGATAAAAACAACATTCTTTGTATGCAACAATGTTCAAGGGAAAAGGCTTCAGAAATTTCTCTGCAGCACTGGCAGAGAAAATTTAGGGTCGCCCATTTTATGGAACCACAAGGCTATAATTACCTTATGAGTTGTTAAGATTTCATATCCAGCTTCAGATATGCAAAGGCATTTACTAATAGGGCTAGGGACACCATCGATAAGGCTAGTACCTGCAGGAGATCTTCACAGCTACGAACATAAAATTTCATCATACAATAAAAAGGGAAAACTTTACAAATACACTAAAAATAAATCGCTGAAACCCCTTATCTGGCAGAAACCTTTATTCCCCAAAAATCTTTACTTGACAAAATTCCTTATTTTATCAAAACCCTATTAAAAGTCAATTTCACAAAAATGTAACACATGGGTTTTGAACAAAATCTAAAATTATAGAGGAACTAAAAGCAAATTTGCAGGGACCCTTAAAATATTTAATGCTTAAAATAGATACTCAAACTAAATAAGTAAGCAAATAAATATTTTGATTGGGGAAAATTATAGTGACAGCACCTTTGTAAATGAATTGCTTAAACCATTGAAAAGTATTAAATGGTACTTCACATTGCTCAAGCATTTCTTCTATAGGATGACTGCTCTTTCCTTGCTAAAGATCATCATGAAAATTGGTGACTCGAGTGGCTGCTACGGGTATGAACCAGGAGAAAGCTATTAAATCTTTTAAGCAATCCTTGAAGTTCATGGATCTTGTCGACCATGTTATTATTTTATCAAAAACCTATAATGCTTAAAATAGAAACTCAAAATAAATAAGCAAGCAAACAAATATTTTGAATGGGGGAAATTATAGTGACAGCAGCTTTGTAAATGAATTGCTTGAACCATTGAAAAATGTTAAAGGGTACTTCGCATTGCTCAAGCGTTTCTTCTATAGGATGACTCCTCTTTCCTTGCTAAAGATCATCATGAAAATTGGTGACTCGAGTGGCTGCTGCGAGTGTGAACCCGGAGAAAGCTATAGGACAGAAAATTCTCTAAACAACTAACAATAGTAATAGCAATAGGTATAAACAAGTGCCTAAAATGCCTGAAATCATTTTCGGTTTGTTGAATGAATTAAATTGAAGCATAGAGTTAGGTTTAGTGTCACCTTCTGCAAATAGAGAACAGCTTCGAGATTACTTCGTTCAGTCCATGGACCAGTCAGGTATGGGAAATATGTTTAATGGTCACAAATCTATCACAAAAAGAAGAACATCATGCAAAGAAGAATGCATTTTCAATGACGTTGCCTACAATCACAACCCAACTCTACAATCACAGACTACCACCCAACTGCAGATGCACCGCCCACCCCGTCCAAAAAAAAACTGCAATTAATGCAAGCTATCATGACTCCCTCAACTTCGAAGATGGGGTTCTGACAGCAAATTAAGCTCCTTGGGATATCCGAATTTGACCATAACAACCATTTGCCTTAGCCAATGAAAAAAGGATAGATAATATTATTTTATATTATTCGTTAAATATTTCACAGGTGATCTTGGCTAAAGGCTCAAATGATATAAACATGATACAGGAATTGATATCTGATTCACCGAAACTTGGAGCAGTAATCACTGGTTAAACACAGTTGATGACAATAGTCCCCCTTGGGGACTAATAATGATATATAGCGTTTCTTAAGAGTTAAAAAATATAAAATGATTTATTTATTGATTATCATGGATAAAAATGATTTTCTCGTTAAAATCATTGTTTATTAGCCCTCGCCCCACCGCCACCCAAAAAAGAAAGAATAAAAAAAAAGTTAATGTCAACATATAAGGTTATAACAGTCTTTGCAGTGTTCATGTGGCCCCAAGACAATAAAGTTATTGCTATGAGAGGGCTAAAATTATATATTATTTATATTATAGTAATTATTTAAAATGTTTATTATAACTTTTTTTTAATAATTTTACATTAAAAGTTATTGGGTATTATAAATATATTATATATAGAGTTTTAGTTGACATGTATACTTAAATTATTTTATATATATATGGTGTGAACTCTTTATAGTTATATGGTTGTTGGTGGAAGTATTTTTAGTTTTTTATAATGTGATAGTAAATTATATATTTATGTGTGAGAACAATCAATATTTAAGTAAAAATAATAATGAAATAAAATCATATATTAATATTATTTAAAAATTGTGTGTGTGTGTGTGTAATTATAATTTTTAGTCAAAATATATTAATAAAATTATTTTTGGGTAAAACATATATATATAGTATTACATACAAAATATATTCTAATATATTAATAAAATTAGTCTTTTCATAAAATCATTATTTATTATATATATTTATATAAAATAAAAAATAATTTAAAATAATAATGACAACTTCATTAATGTAAGATTTATGATATAATTATATAAGTGTTTTTTCCAATGTTTACATAGCTTCCAACACAACCACATTAATGCTATAAATTTTACTACAGCCACACAATTATTTTAACATATTATTCAAGATTTTATATTATAAAATAATTTGATTATTTCTAGAAACCTTGTGGCCACATAGGTGTATTGTAAACATTACACACCCTATGTTACTTTTTTTTTAAAATTGCAAATATATATAAATATATATATATATATATATATATATATATATATATATATATATATATATATATATATTCAATGTTAAAAAAAATTATAATTATTTATTAGGTTGTTTAATATATAATCAATTTCATTTGTTGTGAATGTATGGCACAAAAATGTAAGGCCATGGCACATAATAAATTTTATAATATAATTCATTTTTTTCTTTTGTTTTAGTTCGCATATAAATTTCTTGTAAGTTTAGTTTTATTTAAAATATTGAATTGACTTTATATCTATATCTAAAATAAAAACACTAATCTACATCTAAGATAACAACACTATTGACATTAATATTGTTGATAATGATTTTGTCAACATTTTCATTATTATTGGAATTAATATTGGTATCCTTAGTGCAATATTTATTGACATTGTAAGTGAATGAAATCTCATTTTTTAGGGAATAATTATAAATGATACAAAAACTATTTCACAAGTTAAGTCCTCGAAAAAAACATTTACAATTCTATAAATCACCATCTACATGTCAATACTCTTAAACTTTAGGGCCTCTTTGGGTTCTTTCCTATCAATATTTTTAGGTAAAATATTTATGAATAAAAATTAAAATTAAAACTTCTTTTTTAATGAATAGTATAAACTAAAAATGTTTCATTAGTAAAGAGCGAAGGAAAAAACAAGTTCACTCAATCAATATGAAATTAAATTATGATATGATGAAAGAAGAAATTGAGAAACTAAGTACCTTTTTTTGGATTTAATCTCATTAAACTATAACTCATAAGCAACATTGTGTTTGGAGTATGCATCAAAGGAAACAATACTCATGAAAATATCGTCTTTAAATTTTAGGTTTTTTATTTTAATGACTTTGCTTTTATCATTTATAAACTATTTGGTAAAAAAGAAGTTAATTTTTAAATATATATATATATATATATATATATATATATATATGTGGGAGAGCACCCATCAATAATATATAGTTGTTAGAAATATACTCACAATTATCTTAAAGATATTTAAAAATGTTTCTTCATCTTCTTCATCTAAAAAAAATGTATTTTGTTTTTAATTTTTTTATAAATATGAGAGAGAGAGAGATTTTGAAAGATAAATTTGAAATAAATTTTTAAAAAAACTTATAAAATTATAGAACTTTTTACTTAGATCTCTTATTCACTTATTATTTAATGTTAGATTATTTTCTATTGGTATGTGGGATGTGTTGTTGCATGGGTTTTTAAAATTATCTAATTTAAAATAGAACCAATTTTAATGATTGAATGTATATTATTTATTTTTAAATATAAAAATATATTTTCTCTTAAATTCATGATAGTATGAAAATATGTTCGATAACAAAATAATGAAAAATAGATTACAAATATATTCAATAAATAATCACCAAGAAACTATACGATGTGAAAAAAAAGAGACAAAGAGAAATTAAGGAACTAGAAGATCTGTATATTTCAATCGATGTTTAAGAATATAAATTACAATCTAAACAATTATTTTCCAACTTTAACAATAATTTGAATCATTAAGTTATTTTTAGAATTATAATTTCCATTTATATTATTTGCTATTATATTTACACAATCTAAGTTTTATTACACTTTCATTATATGTTTAATATGATACAAATTTGGATTATAGAATAATTCATAACTCATTTAAATAATGGTGATGCATATACAATAAACTCACATAAAAATTATTTTCAAATTAAAAAAAATTATTATTAATGTTATATAAAAAATGTATTATCATTATCGATGAGATGTGGGTGAGTTGGTAAATAGATTTAGTTGTTTCAAGTATCACCCAAGTTCAAATCTCAATTTGGTATCATAGATCGATTGTGGTTGATCATTGCTATTCTTGAGTTGGTTGTCACTGTAGATGGTATTCTCATATTGGTATTAGTTGTTTGTTGGTATCCTCGAATTGATTGTGGCTATTGTTAGTAATTTTGATACTTATGATAGATGATCACTTGGTGATCTCAATTTTTGATTATATCCCCAACCAATTATATCTCTAGTCATAAGTGAATATAATAAAGATCCCACCAAAACTAATAACTACAAAAAATGCATCATCATTTATTAAATTATTTAGCACATAATTAATTTCATTTATTATAAATGTATAACACAAAAATGTGAGGCCATACTTCAATAATAAAATATTCATGGTAGAATTCATTTTTTAATCTTGTTTTAGTTCACATATATGATTTTTAGTACCTGTCTGATACTATATGTTTCATCTATTACATTTACTTTAGTCAACTCATTTTTTCTAGCCAATACACTACTATTTGTTGCTATGAATACCATCCATTTACCAAAGTTTGTAGAAAGCAACAATAAAATATAATTTCCCTAGTTATAGTTAAACCATGATTACTCTCGGGAGTGGCAACGAATCAAAAGCTAGATAATAAACTTTCAAGCTGTTTAACTCAAAAAAATTATGTGAATGATAATGATGTCATTGGCTAACAAGTGCCATCCTAAAAAGTGGTTGAGGAGGCAACAGGTGCTACGAAGCCATGTATTTTGTAGGTGTCATCATTTGTAAACCCATTTTTTTGAGTTGTGACTGGTAATGCCCATTTTTATGATCTGGCTATGTTTGATAGTCCTCTGTTCCACCCAAGGAATTTTAAAATATCATTTTCTTTCTCCATGGCTCTACCTCTCAATTTGGTAGCGAACAAAGCCCTAACCTAGAGAAATCTCTTTCTATGGGAAAGTCTACTACTGCACCTCTCAACAAGGGAACATTGTAGCCTCCACCCATCTTCTCATATATTTGAAGTTTTCATCAATATCGAGTTCTGAGACTGGGCAACATGCAACCAAATTCATGAGTTTCTCCACCACCAACAACAACATGATGGAGTATTTATGTTTTGATCTCTTCCAATAGATGTTCCTATACATAGCACTGAGATGAATCCTTTGTGTAACTAGCCTGAAGTAGATATAATGCAAATATATAAACCTTAAAATTTGGTAAATTCATGACCTAATGTCACAATATCAATCTTTTATTTATTTTTGGCAAAATAACTAAAAAATAATTCTTTATATGTGTTTATGTTGCATTTTTCATAGTCATTTGTTTAAAACCTTGTTTTACTATACCATGACACTAAGCCCAAATTGGATTACATTGTCAACAAATGATTTTATTTCTATTTTTGGTTTATTTTAGGATTTTTTTTTCAAAGATAGTATTAATCCATTTTTATTGTTTTTTATATTAAATTTACTAACTTGGCTAAGATTCCATATCTGCACCTGAAGTAGCCTTTAAGCCTATATTCACTCCCAAATCTCCTAGAAATATAGACGTTGATTGTAAAAGGTAGAAGGTTGGCATGAGGGTGACCAAGTGGTAACAGAAGTAGCTAGACCTAAGGTTTCTCCCCAAAAAATAGATTCACAAATATATACCTATAAAAAACCACTGTGTAGCAGTAAATTGGGTTTCTATTATCATAGTGAAGGTGTAGAAGTCAAGGGTTCTTTTCAAAAAAAATTAAAAAAGCCTTAACATTGATGTTTCCAAAGATGTCTACTTTGGAATAGAACCTAGCATCAGGCACACAGAGCACTGAAGACAAATTTATGTCTTTGGAAAGATTGGTGCCTTTTTATGCAGTTTATGAAATTAAATTTCTCAGTATAAGTAAGATTGGTGAATCTGAACAATGTTTAATGGTCACACTTTGAGATAGTAAAATAGAACTGGTTTTCACTAAATAATGTAGTTTTCATGCAATTGACAAGAATAGGCCCCTTTGTTGGAAAAAGATGACTGGATCTTCTAGAATACTGTGGTATACATTTTGCCTCTTTGCCTTGCTTAGTCTATTTTCACTTTAGTTTCAAATTGGCAATATTTAAATCTGCACAATACAAAGGAGTAGATAGTTTCAAATTGGCAATGTCAAATCTATAGAATGAAAAGGTGTAGGTAGGGAAGGTACTAAAGCCATCCATGGCACTTGTTATCAATTTTATTTTTTTAAGAGTATTAAATTGGCTTTACATTTATATCTAAAATAACAACACTATTAATAATAATATTGCTAGTAGTGGTTTTTTTTTAGCATTCCCATTGTTATTTGAATTATTATTGGTGTCTCTAGTGCAATATTTATCCACATTTCAAGTGAATTCAATCTCATTTTCTAGGGATTAAATATATTGATATTAGAGAACCTGAAGCTAGATTTCAATTTTCCTCATATTTATGTTAGATGTTGCCTCTTTCCTAAGAAAAGTATTTCACAAGTTAGATCCTTGAAATATACATTTAAAATTCCATGAATCACCATCCACATGCCAATACCTTTAAGCTTTACTACCTCTTTGTGTTCTTCTCTATTGATATTTTAAGCTAAAACATTTAAGGCTAAAAATTAAAATTATGACCCCTTTTTTAATGAATAGTATAAAATAAAAATGTCTCATTTGTAAAGAACGATGGAAAAAATAAGTTTACTCAATCAATATACATTTAAATTAAGATCTGATGGAGGATAAAAATTGAAAACTAAATACATATTTTGGTTGAATCTAGTTAAACTATAACTCCTAAATGACATTGTGTTTGGAGTTTGCATCAAAGGAGATAATACTTCTCAATATATCATATTTATGTTTTAGACTCTTTATTTTATTTTATTTACTTTCGTTTATCATTTGTAAGGTATTTAGTAAAAATAAGAAGATTTTTAAATGTATTGATTATATTTATATTTATATTAATAAATAAAAATTATATCTTCACTTTGAAGATATTTATAAAAAAATTGGTTTTTATAAAAGAATTAAATATTTTTATTTCAATAATTAATAATCTGTTTCATCATAATTAATCTTGTTTTATGGTAAGAATTTTATTTGGGATCACTATGAGCTAATATTTTTCAAAATAATATGCATCAATGATCACATCATGCATACAAAATTGTTAAATAAGTAAAACAATTTTTATTCTATTTTTTAATTTTAATTCTATTATTCATAAAATAAAAACCCATGACCTATATAAAGTAACTTCATTCACTTCAAATTATGGCTAAATATTGTTCAATGTCACAAATTACTTAACTAATAAATAACCAAAGGATTGGGATATTTGATGATATATGAGTCAATGCATTTTCAATACATTTGTTTGAGATGATATAAATGTAATAACATTTTAAAAAATCAACAAACAAGAACTAGTAAAAACTAACATAAAATAAAATATAAATTAGAAAGAATATATTACCATAGTTTAAATTCCATATAAATAAAAAATAAATTGAGATAAAAATTTCTATTACTTATGGGCTTCCAACATTTTAGAAATCAAAATATAATTATGATTAGGAAAAAAATAAAAACATTAGTAATCTACTATTATTTTCTATAGCCATAAAACACACACAAACACATACAAATTTTCTTTTAAACAAATATAACTTACATTTACTATGAGTTATTAAAAATAATGTTTCATACAAGTGTTGTAGCTAAAATTACTTATAGTATTGACCAATGGTCATCAAATCATGACACGTTGAATTTTTTTAAAAACAAATACATTATTTTCTATTACTATAGAAAATGGGACCAATCATAATATTAAAATAAACATATTTCAATATAGCTCTAAGAATCAAATATCATTCCATTATTTGAAAGCAATGATTTGCAACCCCCACTCCCCCAAAAAAATGAAAACTTTCAAAAAAATAATGACAATGTTGTAGTGAAAATGCCTTATGACATTGACATAAGGCCAACAAATCTTGACATTTTGAAAGTTTATGTAAAAATGACATCATTTTTTGTTGTTATGTAAACCACATTTGCAACTTTAAAAAAAACAAAAAAATAGAAACTTTCAAAAAAAACAATAAAAATGTTGTAGTGAAAATGCCCTATGACATTGACATAAGGCCAACAAATCTTGATATTTTGAAAGTTTATGTAAAAATAACATCATTTTGTATTGTTATGTAAAATAGTTTAAATCATATTTTCAAAATAAATATATTTCAATATAAATATAAATATTGAATATTATTACATTAAGTGGAAGTATTGATAAAAAATCAAAAATTAAAAAAAAGTAATAAATAAGTTAGAAAATCCATTAATGTATAATTATAATAAGTTAATGATACTCATTCATATTTATATATTTTTGTGAATACTTTGAATTAAGAAGAAATATCATTACTATAGACAATTTCATTATTGAAACATTTTAGTCTATTTTAAAGTTTATTCACCAATAATTATTAAGATTAAAGTTTGATTAATTTTTTAAAATTTGATAAATAAAAAAATTACTCAAATCAATTATTAAATATTTTATTTTATATAATAAAATAATTTATTAAAATTAATGTATTTAAAATGTTTTAAATATCATTTAATAATTTACAAACAAATAATTAAAAAAAACACCAAACATAAATTTCTAATAAAATACAATTCTTAATTCACATTTTTTATTTTACAAAACTCCACTTACCAAAATAGAAAATTACACTCACATGGCGTTTGTCCCCTACTGCTTTATTTTTTATATAAGACAGCCGGCGTTTGTCACCTCCTGCTTTATTTTTATTTCTAATAATAAAGCAGTAAGGAACGGTCACCTACTGCTTTATTTTCAAATTTCATTGTCTTTCTCCATGGCTCTACCTCTCAATCTGGTAGCGAACAAAGCCCTGACCTGAAGAAAGCTCTTGCTATGGGCAAGCTTGCTACTGCACCTCTGAACAAGTGAACAGTGTAGCCTCCACCCATCTTGTCATATATTTTAAGTTTTCATCAATACCGAGTTTTGAGAATGGGCAACATGAAACCAATTTCATGAGCTTCTCCACCAACAACAACAACACTACGAAGTATTTTTGTTTCGATCTCTTCCAAGAGTTGTTCCTATACATAGCGCTGAGATGAATCCTCTGTGTAACTGGCCTGAAGACGATATAATGCAAAGACATAAACCCTAAAATATGGTAAGTTCATGACCTGATGTCACAATATCAACCTTTTTCTTTTTTTTTTGGCAAAATAACTCAAAAATAATTTTTGTTATGTGTTTATGTTGCATTTTTCATATTCAATATTTTTATATAGAGCGAAAGTGTCCAGGATTTTTTTGTTTCAAACCTTGTTTTATTATAACATGACACTAAGCACAAATTGGATTACATTGTCAACAAATGATTTTGTTTCTATTTTTGGATTACTTCAAGTTTTTTTTTCAAAGATAGTATTAAGCCATTTTTGTTGTTAGTTATATTAAATTTACTAACTTGGCTAAGCTTCCAGATCTGCACCTAAAGTAGCCTTTAAGCCTGTATGCACTCCAAGATCTCCTAGAAATGTAGACGTTGATTGCAGAAGGTAGAAGGTTGGCGTGAGGGGTGACCAAGTGAGGCAGAAGTAGCTGGACCTAAGGTTTCTCCCCTGAAGATAGATTCGCAAAAACATACTCAGCAAAAACCACTGTGTAGCAGTAAATTGAGTTTTTATTATCGTAGTGAAGGCGTAGAAGTCAAGGGTTCTTTTAAAAAAATTTAAATAGCCTTAGCGCTGATGTTTCCAAAGATGTCTGCTTTGGAATAGAACCTAGCACCAGGCACACTGAACACTGAAGATAGCTTTATGTCTTTTGGCAAGATTGGTGCCTTTTTTATGCAGTTTATGAAATTAAAATTCTCATTATAACTAAGATTGGTGACTCTGAACAATGTTTAAAGGTCACACTTTGAGATAGTAAAATAGAGCTGGTTTTCACTAAATAATACAGTTTTCATGTGGTTGACAAGAACAGGCCCCTTTGTTGGAAAAAGATGACTGGATCTTCCAGAATACTGTGGTATACGTTCTGCCTCTTTGCCTTGGCTTAGTCTATTTTTATTTCGGTTTCAAATTGGCAATATCAAATCTGCACAATACAAAGGAGTAGATAGTTTCAAATTGGCAATGTCAAATCTGTAGAATAAAAAGGCATAGGTAGGGAAGGTACTAAATCCATCCATGGCACTTGTTATCAATTTTATTTTGTTAAGAGTATTGAATCGACTTTACATTAATATCAAGAATAACAACACTATTGACATTAATATTGTTAGTGATGGTTTTTTGAGCATTTCCATTGTTATTTAAATTATTATTGATGTTTTTAGTGCAATATTTATCAACATTGCAAGTGAATGCAATCTCATTTTCTAGGGATTAAGTATTGATATTAGAAGCTAAATTTCAATTTTCCTCATATTTATGTTAGATGTTGCCTCTTTCCTAAGAAAAGTATTTCACAAGTTAGATCCTTGAAATAGACATTTACAATTCCATGAATCACCATCCACATGCCAATACCTTTAAACTTTACTGCCTCTTTGTGTTCTTTTCTATCGATATTTTAATCTAAAACATTTAAGGCTAAAAATTAAAATTATGACCCCTTTTTTAATGAATAATATAAAATAAAAATGTTTCATTGATAAAGAATGATGGAAAAAATAAGTTCACTCAATCAATATACATTTAAATTAAGATCTGATGGAGGATAAAACTTGAAAACTAAATACTTTTTTTGGTTGAAACTAATTAAACTATAACTCCTAAATGACATTGTGTTTGGAGTTTGCATCAAAGGAGATAATGCTTCTCAATATATCATATTTATGTTTTAGACTCTTTATTTTATTTTATTGACTTTCATTTATCATTTGTAAGGTATTTAATAAAAATAAGAAGATTTTTAAATGTATTGATTATATTTATATTTATATTAATAAATAAATTTTTTATCTTTATATTGTAAATGAGTATCGATCAATAATATATAGTTGTTCAAAATATATTCGTATTCACTTTGAAGATATTTATAAAAAATTTGATTTTTATAAAATAATTAAATATATTTATTTCAATAATTAATAATCTATTTCATCATAATTAATCTTGTTTTATGGTAAGAATTTTATTTGGGATCGCTATGAGCCAATATTTTTCAAAATAATATGCATCAATGATGACATCATGCATATAAAATTGTTAAATAATTAAAACAATTTTTATTCTATTTTTTAATTTTAATTCTATTATTCATAAAATAAAAACCCATGACCTATATAAAGTAACTTCATTCACTTCAAATTATGGCTAAATATTGTTCAATGTCACAAATTATTTAACTAATAAATAACCAAAGGATTGGGATATTTGATGATATGAGTCAATGCATTTTCAATACATATGTTTGAGATGATATAAATGTAATAACATTTTAAAAAATCAAAAAACAAAAACTAGTAAAAACTAACATAAAATAAAATTTAAATTAGAAAGAATATATTACCATAGTTTAAATTCCATATAAATAAAAAATAAATTGAGATAAATAATTTCTATTATCTATGGGCTTCCAACATTTTAGAAATCAGAATACAATTATGATTAGGAAAAAAATAAAAATATTGGTAATCTATTATTATTTTCTATAGCCATAAAACACACAAACACACACAATTTTTAAAAAAAATAAATATAACTTATATTTACTATGAGTTATTAAAAATAATTTTTCATACAAGTGTTGTAGCTAAAATTACTTATACTATTGACCAATGGTCATCAAATCATGACACGTTGAATTTTTTTTAAAACAAATACATTATTTTCTATTACTATAGAAAATGAGACCAATGGTAATATTAAAATAAACATATTTCAATATAGCTCTAAGAATCAAATATCATTCCATTATTTGAAAGCAATGATTTGCAACCCCCACTCCCCAAAAAAAATAAAAAAAATATAAAGTTTTAAAAAAATAATGACAATGTTGTAGTGAAAATGCCTTATGACATTGACATAAGGCCAACAAATCTTGACATTTTGAAAGTTTATGTAAAAATGACATTATTTTTTGTTGTTATGTAAACCATATTTGCAACTTTCAAAAAAACAAAAAAATGGAAACTTTCAAAAAAATAATAAAAATGTTGTAATGAAAATACCTTATGACATTGATATAAGGCCAACAAATCTTGATATTTTGAAAGTTTATGTAGAAATGACATCATTTTCTATTGTTATGTAAAATAGTTTAACTCATATTTTCAAAATAAATATATTTCAATATCAATATAAATATTGAATATTATTACATTATTTGGAAGTATTGATAAAAAACCAAAAATAAAAAAATGTAATAAGTTAGAAAATCCATTAATGTATAATTATAATAAATTAATGATACCCATCCATATTTATATATTTTTGTGAATACTTTGAATTAAGAAGAAATATCATTACTGTGGACAATTTTATTATTGAAACATTTTAGTTTATTTTAAAATTTATTCACCAATAATTATTAAAATTAAAATTTGAATAATTTTTTAAAATTTGATAAATAAAAAAATTACTCAAATCAATTATTGAATCTTTTATTTTGTATAATAAAATAATTTATTAAAATTACTATATTTAAAAAATTTAAAATATTATTTAATAATTTACAAACAAATAATAAAATAAAAACACCAAACATAAATTTCTAATAAAATAGAATTCTTAATTCACATTCTTTTATTTTAGAAAACTCCACTTACCAAAATAGAAAATTACACTCACATGGCGTTTGTCCCCTACTGCTTTATTTTTTATATAAGACAGCCGGCGTTTGTCACCTACTGCTTTATTTTTATTTATATATGACAGCCCAAGGACGACTACAATCCAAAAGGCATTCACCAAGTTTGCGATCTAGCAAAGATTCGCTAATAAACTGCAACGTGGCTTCAATCATTTTGACGACCAACTGCACGGAAATGGACCGCTGGCTAAAGGATCACGTTTCGTCTTATATTATTGGCCCTCAATTTTATAGCACTCTGTTTTAACAGTATTCGGAGGAGAGTTTCAACTTCTAGTACATCCATCATGGGAAGAGCTCCATGTTGTAATAAAATAGGAATAAAGAAAGGGCCGTGGAGTGCTGAAGAGGATTCGAAGCTCATCACGTACATATGCAACTACGGCCATGGAAACTGGCGTGCTCTGCCCAAGCAGGCTGGTCAGGACCTTGGCAAACCTTGTTCATTGGTGGTGTTAATGTAATTTGTTTTGTTTCCCCAGGACTTCTGCGGTGTGGAAAGAGTTGCAGACTGAGATGGACAAACTATTTGAGGCCGGACATCAAACGTGGAAATTTTAGCCCCCACGAATAGCAGACAATCGTTCAGCTTCACCGGATTGTAGGCAATAGGTGAGATTAGGCATTAAATCAGATCCACATTGCTTTAAATAATTCGAAATACAAGCAATAAATCACTTTGTGCATCTGTTACGTAAATGTTTGCTGAGAATCCACTTCTAAATAATAAATGAACGCAGATGGTCGACTATCGCATCCTTCCTGCCTGGAAGAACGGACAACGAAATTAAAAATGTATGGAACACTCGTATGAAGAAACGTATAAGCGAGAGTGAGAGTGAGGTGCGGACACCCAAATATTCAATTCCCCTTGCAGATTGTCACGACGCTTCTTCAATTCAAAGTTCTGTTTTGGATAAATTTACGACGTGGGACGAAGATCAGGAATGCCGCTGTCAAGAATCTAAATGCACGACCCATAATTTTGTAGATGAGGTTGAGTCTGCTTTTCTTCAGCAGCTTAATTCCGAAACGGAGCAGCTGTTGTTGGTGTTAGGCCACACTCGGACCAACTATAAAGACCCGGGTTGTAATTCCTTCGAGCCCCGTTTTCCAGCAGATCAGATAGAGCCCTTGGGCGTTAATTCCGTTGAGGCGGATGAGAAGAGATCAGAAGCAGATTACATAAATTCCTTAAAGCGAATACTGGAGATTGATATTGATGATGAAGAACAAACTTCTCAAACGAATTCCATAATTGCTGATTTATTCTTCTCTGAGTCCTATCCTTTTGAGAGCCAATTAGAATTAGATGCAGCAGAGATATGTACGAAATCATGTTCGATTGCTAACAACACACAAGAAGTGAAGGAAAATATGGATTGCAGCTTGGACAATGATTTTTTCTCCATGGTGGGAGGTGAAACAACCCTCGTTGCTCCAATTATAAACTATAAACAGCACCTATATACTCAATAGGTGTTTGTAAGGGGCCGATAGGCATATGTACGAATATATCCGGAATGCATATATTGGTATACTGCGTTTTTTCAGAATAATTTTTTCTTAAAAAAAAATGTTGTTTTGATTTTTGATTAAAAACAAATCTGGGTAAAATTATTCTTTATAAAAAATAATAAAAAAAATTATTTAAAAAAAAAAAAAAAAATCAATATAAATTTTATTAATATAATATTTATGATAAAATTATAATACAATTTTCGCAGTGTTCATTGTTATGGTGGTGACCAAGACCATTAATTATTGATATTATGGCGATGACTAAAAAGTGTATTGTGATTGTTTTCAATAACCTTGTGGTATTTGGGTATAGTAGATACATTACACATGCTTCCTATTATCATCGGTCATTGAATTATATATATGGATAATATGGTGAGAACCCTTCATCATGTCGGATTTTGTAATTGTTTGTTGAGGAATTATTACTTTTTATAATATAATATTAAATAATGTGTTTTTGTGTATCAAAGAGAGATCAATATTTAATATTTAAGTTATATATATATATATATATATATATATATATATATATATTTATATTTCTTATTTAAATTTTGGTTATTAGTTAAAACATATTTGAGGAGATTGTTTTTTGAGTTAAGTATCCCCTAAAAATGTATTTATCATATTCAATAAAATATTATTTTAATACATTAGTTATAATGAATTTATTCACTAAATCATTATTTATTAGATCAAAAAATTAAAATTATTATTAATATTAAAAAAATTGATGACAGTGTTATAAATCTAATATTCATGATGAAAGTATATAAGATTCTTCAGAGTCTTAACGTGGACCCTAAAAAATAAATCTATTATTATAGAAGTGACTAGAGTCATAAATTTGTCACATATTAAATGAGTTTCTATATTGGACACTATATTATGATTGTTTTTGGGAACTTGTGGCTACTTGGATAACATGCAAATATTATACATGTTCCTATTGGTGTTCTAGGTTTTCACCCTAGCTGAGAAGGGGGTTGTTCAAATATTCCTACTCAAATCTAGTCCAACATGGAATTGATCCTAGGTTGTGGGTATCCTAATAATGGATCAAACCTCTAGAGAAGGTTGACTTCCTGTTGGATCTATCACCTAAACCATACCTAATATAACAGTTGTTTGGAAAATGAGAGAGAGAGTAATAACAATATATGATAGCATGTAAATGGGGTGAAGCATCCTTAATTGGAACACTTATAGTTTGCACAAGACACTATGAGACACATTCAAGAACAAAGAAGATGAGACTCACATGAGTATTTCATAATAAGGCATGTATTAGTTATTAAATTAGTATGATAGGGCAAACATCCACTTTCAAGCTAAACAACAAACTATACATTGCACTTACAATGACCTGTGAGAACTACCAAGTACTTCATGAAAGTGAGAAAACTCAGACATAGACAAAGAACATACATTCACTTAACTACAGTACATGATTTCATAGGACACACTTCTATCTAGCTTGTAAAATGGTGGAATTTAGTATTTATTGCATCAAAAGGTGTTAAAGTGTATATTTTTGCATAGCCTAAGCAAGCCAAAGAATAATAGTCCATTTCCCTAAAAATTGCTAGAGATTTCTTTCTAAAACTTTTAGAGAGAGTCCCATGTGGCAAATATATATAAGAAGAGAGAGGGAACTTTGATGTATTAACACCAATTGGAGGATGCTAACTCATGACCTTATAAATAGGGAATAATTTTTGTAAAAGAATTGAATGTTCATTATCCTTATCCAACCGTTAGCTCTACTTGTTAGAACTCCATGTCATTATCTATTTGTTTGACCAACAAGGACCATGTCTTGGAAATGATATAATTATTCCATATGTCCTTTGGGAGGCCATAGATACCTACGTATCGAAAATGTGACCATGTTGATAGAAGAGACAACTCTCTATGATCATGTTTACATCTATATTTGGTTGAACTTGAACATGGATAAATTATAGATGAAAAGCAATTCAGTTATTGATTTTCACATAGTCACAATATCCATGAAAAATTATAAACTACTTGACCTTACTTTAAAATCACTAGCCCATATTTTATCTCTATATTTGGTATAATGTCAAACACCTTTTCTTCATCCATAACCCTATGAGAGTTGAGAGGTTACTATGAATGAGGATCCTCCATCTATATAAAATGAACATTTTAATGGAATGACTCTGTAATAGGGTTGATAAGTTTCAAGTTATCGATGAGAGGTCCCTTTTAAAATTTAATGGTGATAGAGACTTGTCATTAACAATCTTGCCTATATGACTATATTTTTTATTGATTGAGATCTAATGGTGATATAAATCCTTAAGATTTTATTCATCTAGGTGGAAGAATTGGTTCATTGAACTTCAATAGAAGCTCTTTATATTTTCCCTTTATTCATTGGTCATCGATTTCCAACTCAAACCATTTCTATTGTGCCCAACTCTCTTTATTCTTATTGGTCATGCAGATTCTACTAACTTATTGACTCTACTTGCATCATTAGATCTAGATGTATGAATGCACGTAAGTCTTTAATTTCCTACCAGGATATCAATTTTACATGTTGACTTAAGCGTAGACCATAAAATCAAAATGTACAATGTAATGTGAGCCTTTGATCTATCTAGTTCACTTTTTTTTTCAGTTCCTACACACCCATTAGATCAAATATACAAATGAACGTGGTCTATTTATTTAGATTGGTCCCATATTCTTATCAATGAATGCAAATCATTGGATCTATGTTTGATTGATCTACACCATTAGATCTTGTCTAATTTGTATCTCTTTAAGGGATTTAACCCAAGGACCTTTTGACTAGTTTGACTCTAGTATGAACCATTAGATCATATATGTAAGTATGCAAGGTCATGCATATAGGTAGATCATGATCAAATTTAAACCATTTAAGGAACTTTTGAGCTCAAATATTTAGTTTACAAAGCTTAAACTTGACACTTGTGCGAACGTCTTATTCTGCAAGCTATCTTTGAACACATAAATCTTGAAGTAAATAGATTGCACATATATGAAATTTATAGATCATGTTCTTGGCATAATTTAATTCATAGAACTACAACTATTTGGCTCATGAGTGTTCCTGAGGTACATTTATTAAATGCAAAAGTGAACTAGTCTATTTATTTTTTGGATGACGTCCTGGCTATGGTTTGGTTCTTTAAACTCACACAGTTCATATTTTTCTCAATATTTCAAGGCTTTGATGATCTTTTAAGACTTGTGAATTATGTCTCATGCTCTTGAATGCTTCAAACACCATGAAACTTACTTGGACCCTTTATCTTCAATTGTAGACCTATCCCTTTGATGATAAATTAGATCACATTTTAATTTTACTTAATGTGTTTCAAAATATTTATAAAATTTATATGATCTCATCTTGAGGTCTATATGTGCCATGTGGCATTGGGTCATGTTCAATCAGGACCTGCTCAAATTCTACATTCTTGAAATAGGCAGATTTTGGTATATAGACCAAATTTTGTCAACATCTTTGGTGACTTGGTTGTGTAGCATGCCTACTATGCTTGAGAATTCAGACCATCTTTATGACTCTTGGATCATTTACATAACACATGGACCATTTACATGATTTCAATATAACATCTTGACTAGAAAAAAAAGGGATTCTGATAAATAAGGAAAGAAAAAAACTTGAAAGGGAAATTAAATAAATAAAGAAAAGGTAACTAACATATCAAATAATTATGAAACAAAGCATTTATTTTAGAAAAAAACTATTGTATTAGAAAAACACTTAGGTAAAATCAAAACAAATATGTATAGGAAACTTAGCTTCTTCAATAGTAGTGCTTTAGATGTATCCCATTGACTAGGATAGGAATCTCTTCACTATTCATCCTTGTGAGTTGGAAAACATTTTGAAATTTATAGCTGGAGACTTTGTATGGACCACTCTAGAGAGAATCAAATTTTGTGTGCCTTCCTGACTTAGATTTGTCCTCATCCCACTTGAGGACCAAATCTCCTTCTTGGAAACTTATTAAAAAATCTCCTTTGTGAAACAATCTCTTTACCATTGCTTGATGGTTTTCCATGGCCAACATGGATTGATGCCTTGTCTCTTCTAGCTCCATAGCCTCAACATATTTTAATTTTTTTGGCTCATTATCTAAAATCTCAAGCTGATGAATTAGTTATAAAGCAGGAAATTCAAGAGAAATAGACATTTTTGCTTCCTCACCATATACTAGCTTGTATGGAGAATTGGCTATTGACTTTTTATAGGTGATCATATTAGCCTAGAGAAGCTGAATTAAATTTGAGATGGCATGACCTCTTATTGTCTTCAATTATCTTCCTAATGCTCTTTAAGAAGTTATTATTAGTGGACTCAGCAAGGCAATTACCTTGTGAATAATATTTTGATGAAGTATTAAGAAAAAAACTAATTTAAACTATGTCCTAGCTGATCTTAGACCCCACAAAAGCCATAAAATTATCAAAAATAATAGTTTAAGGGATCCCAAACTTGATAATAAAACCTTCATAGAAGTCTTAAATATTGGTTTCATTGGCTTCTTTTAATGCTACTTCTTCTATCCATCTAGTAAAATAATATATGGCAGTTAGGATCCATTTATGTTCCAAGCTTGAAGGGGGATTAATGAGACCAATAAAGTTCAATACCTAATGGATAAAGGATTGATTTTTTGAAATTGGTTAGAGAGGTAAAACTACAATCTTCACCTTTGTAACAAACATGGCACATTTTCTGCATTTCCTAGTCCATGCATGATAATCACTGAATAAATTTGGCTAATAGTACCCTCCTCTCATGATCTCGAGGGCTAAGATCCTTGTTAAATAATGGCCTCCACCATGTCCATCATAGAAATGCTTAACTAATCTCTATCTTTGACATGGTTCTATGCATCTTAACAATATATCATTAATATCCTTTTTGAATAACATACTATCAATAAGAAAAAAAGGAATTGAATGTAATCTGACATATCTCCTCTTTGAAGAGGTCAGATGAGGAGGATAAACACCATTCTGTAAATATGTTACCATATATTGGAATCAACTAGAATATGAGGTGTGATCATTTGCAACTTCTTCATCATTTGACACCATAACCACCCCATTAGTCTTTTACAAGTCTTGGGCTAGATGTTCATAAAGTCCTTTGCCTCTAACCATCTTTGTGACCTTGATCTCAACATCATATTCTATTAATTTGGTTATCCAACCAACTCTCTTGTCATTTATATCTTTTTTCAAGAGGAAATATTTGACACTTGGATGTGCAACTTTCAAATCTATTTTAATATTGGACAACAAATACCTAATTTTTTAAAGATACCTTATGATTGAAAGTACATGTTCAACAAAAGAATACCTTGTTTCATATTCTTCTAATCCTTTACTGAAGGAGGATATTGGCTGATCTAAGGCTTCTTTATTCTGCTACATGAGAATACCTAGATTGTGTCAAAGTTAGCATAGGTATACAAGATAAAATCCTTTGTGAAGTCATGGTTCAGGAGTGTAGGAGCATTGGCTATAGCTTTCTTGATCTCTTCAAAACTTTTTATTCCTTATTTAGAACAACTGAAACTCTGAACCTTCTTTAGCATGGTTGTGAGTGGCCTAGCTAAAGTAGCATAATTTAAAATGTATCTCTTTATGAAATTGATCTTACCTAAAAATATTTGCAAAGCTTTGTTGTATTTAGGCAAGCAAAGTGAAATAATTGAGTCTATCCTATTAGGATCTATGCTTGTACTATGTTTTAAAATTACATATCCAAGAAGCCTACCTTCATGAACATAGAAAAGACACTTTTTTGGATTCAAAGACATCCCAAATCGCTTGCACCTTTAAAATACTTGTCTGAGGTAAATCATATGCTCATCTACATTGTTAGATAACATTATTATGTCATTCAAATAAATAACTTTAAAATTGTTAAGGAGACCTTAAAATGCCATATCCATAGACTTTTAAAAATTTTCTCCACCATTGGATAAACCAAAAGGCATTTTTATGTATGTAAATGTCCCCCACTTTGTGGTGAATGCTATTTTGAACTGGTCTTCTTATTTGACCAATATTTTGTTATAACCACTATATCCATCTAATAAAGAGAACCTTTCTAAACCTGTAACTAGTTATAAAATTTTCTCCTTTGATGGTAATGGATAGTAGTCTAAGAGAGGCCTTGTTCAAGTCATAGAAGTCAATGCATAGTCTTATTTCACCATTTTTTTTCCATACTGGAACAAGGTTTGTCACCCAAGTTGAGTGCCTAATTCAAAATATTATAGTTGACTCAATGAGCTTATGTAGCTTAGTTCTCATCAAAGCTTCAAGCTTTGGGTTAATTAGCCTTTGTCTTTGTCTAACTAGCCTAGTCTCATCCTCTAATTCAATAGTGTGTTGAGCCAAACTTGGATCAAATCATTTAAGTTCACTATACTGCCATGCAAAGACATACAAAACTAGAACATAACTCAATACAAGTTTCTTTCTCTGAAGATGTGCATACTTTGTCCAACTTTAAAACTTTACCAGTGGCAATCTCTACATTTGTATGGTGTTATTCCTTAGTTGACAAAGATTTTTTTTTAAAAAAAATTCTTAATCTCTAATGAATATGTTTTTAAGGGTCACCAACCCTTCAGGCAACTTATTTATCTTCAATTGCACAATTTGATCACCATACTACTGTAAGTGCTTGTCTTGGTTCCTTGAGGATAACTCAACTTTCTCTTGTAAGAACCCAAAAATTTAACTATCATCTTCAAATACTTGTCAATTTTCATATTTGTATCGGACAAAATGCCTCAAAACTACCTTGATATGTAATTGAAAATTTTCCTTTTTTTATATCATTTGGGATACTTAATTGTGACCCAATGGTAGTCAACTTGTTAGCATGCTTGTTATTATTTATTGATATGGCTTGAATAGTGAAAGCTTGAGAGTTTTCAAATAAGTCCCATAATATATGTTTATAGGACTTAAACAATTGATTCTTGCATACATTAAGTCCTCTTACTTGGTGAACTACCAATTCACTATCTCCAAAAACTTGTATGGTACTGACCTTAATCTTTTTTGCCCATTGTAAATGAAGCACTACTCTTTCATATTCATTAACGTTATTGAAACAACGAAAATAAAAATTGAGAGAAGAGAGATACCTTTGATTGGTTTGATAAATTAACATCATTCTATCTCTAATTTTATGTTTGTTCTTAGATCCATCAAAATATAGTTATCACAGGCCATCACTAAGCTGATCATCTTTTATTAATGATGGAATTGGTGCATCATTTTCATGAAGACAATAGAAACCAAGTCCTCCTTAAATTAAATTTTATGGATTGTGATCATATAAATCAGAGGCCCATTCATCAAAGAATATATTTGGAACTTCATTTAGAGGTGAGTTAGTTTCTACCTCATCAGTTTCTATTATGAATTTAAAGAACTAAACAAAAATAAGTTTGCAATGTACGTAGAAAATTTTTAATTACACAATACTATTCTTCTCTCATTAATTAATCATTTGAGACACATTAAAAATATATAGGAATATGATTCCTATAATTTGTTACTAATTTATCTCACCTAAAATCCTATAATTATGCAAACTTATATATGATATATTTTTATAACAATATATCTCAATAATAATATATTCTACCTAATATCATAATATTATTTATAACAATATTACTAACAAATAATAATTAAAAAACCTATTACTTCTTACCTCTCGATAAATACATAAATTTACACAATGTGAAAAGTAATCCTAACATTTCCCCCCATAGTTTTTTAATGGTACAATATATCTTATTTTCTGATTGTAGGGTGCCACCTCCATGTGCTCATAATATTCTCTACATACATGTGCCATCACACATCTCTTCTGTCACACTCATCTATAATTGGTTTTATAGGTTCATGAATAACCTTACAAAATAGTTTTCACAAGTTCACCAATAACGTTATAAAATGGTTTTCTTAGGTTTACCACTAACCTTACAACACGATTTTCATAGGTTTACCACTAACCTTTTATCATGATTTATAAAATATTTTTTAGATCAATATTCTCCAATGTAAATATGTAAAAGGGGTTACATGGGAATATTATTTACAAGTGAATAGGTATAAATGTTCTTGTTTTTAACACATGCTAAAAGCTAAACGTAACTACCATACCATACTAAAAAATACTAAAATAAATATAACTAAAAATAACATACCACACAAAATTTCACCACATTATTGGTGTAGCCCCATCATTCATGAATTATGAGAGGTCGTTGAAAGACCTCTAAACTCTATGTATCCTCCAACCTCTAGTAGGTTGCTGCTTACTGAGTCGATGAAGAGTTGTTGAAGCTTAGCTACATGATTTTATTGAGAAGTCACCCACATTATTTGAATGTTATGTAAAAGTGATAATGCATCCATTACAATAAAGAATTTGACTATGATGACTGACTGACATACAAAAGTTTTATGAATGACAATACTTTTGACAAGTTTTGACATTTTTAAGAACTTTTTGAAAATAATTACAAAATAACTCAAATAATAAATAAGTATATCGACACACATACCTATTTTATGACATCTAATTAGAATTTTTGAATTTGTTTTATTTTTGATAATAAAGCTAAATAATTGACTATAATAACTCATAATAAAATGATAACTAAGCACTACATCATGTTCTATATAGGACAACACTAACCAAGACTCTAATTCTAACATCAAAATAAATGACATACTAAATATTCTTGTTACCATACCTAAATTAGAAAACTAAAGACTTAATATACCTAAGTAATAGTAGCTTGACATGGATGAATGAACACAGTGAGAAAAGGATAAACTGAACCAAGACTATGTCAATAGGCATTCCAAGATATTGAAAATATCCATGGTATAGACTGTTAGTGGTCAAAACATAATGCACAAGTATGATGGTGAAAATTTGAAGGAAGATAACTAAATTATGTACCTTCTTTGATCATGAATATCTATCCATATTGACAAGCTGCATGTTACAATTTCATGAATGGATCAACTATGAAACAATTAATATTTATGCATCGAGAAAATTGATGGTATTCCCATGTAGATGTTGAAGAGGGGAAAGATATTGGATGTGAACACATTGAACACACATTATTTTTAATATCTACCTCATGTGATGTATTTCACCATTTTTGTAACGCTATTTTTTTCATATGCTACCAATACAAAGTAATTGGTCTCCATTTAGAATAGCGTAATGGATGGTATCCAACACTACCAAAAAAATAAATTGGAATTATAAATGACTTCTTACTGCTAATATAGAATAAAAAATAGCAAAGGATGGTATGACGGTAGTTAGAGAGACATATAATGGAAATGATAATGGTAATTACATGGAAAAGAATGTAGATCTAGTAGAGATGTAATGTATAACAACACGAGGTTTGGTAGGCTGTAAGAATGTTATCAATTTTTAGAAGAATAAGAGCCAATCGAGATGTATGGAACACTTTATATAAGGTTTCTTATAAAACTATTCACAAAGATCACATTACTCATCTTTAGGGGCAAAGTAAAAAATGATAGCCTCTCACAAAATCTCACAAGCCCATCTCTGACAAAACGTTGATCTGATACCACTATTATGAATTTAAAGAGCCAAACACAAATAAGTTTACAGTGCATTGAGAAAATTTTAATTACACAATAATATTCTAATATCAATAATTAATCGTTGAGACACATTACAAATATATAGGAATATGATTCCTATAATTTTTCCACTAATTTATCTCACTTGAAATCCTATGATTATGTAAACCTATATATGATATATTGTTATAAAAATATATCTCAATAGTAATATATTATATCTAATATCATAATATTGTTATAATAATATTACTACCAAATACTAATTAACAAACCTATTACTATTTACCTCTCAATAAATACCCAAATTTACATAATGTTAAAACTAATCCTAATAGTTTCTAGTATCTTGTCTGAAATAACACAATTAATGTTCACCAAACTTGGCATATATGGCTCCAAATGAAATCTTTAAATAGGGCCTAAATTGTCACTTTATTACCATATTGGGTCTCGAACAACAAATATGTCTAGTCAGTTGATGCATGACAAAATAGGGAGGTAGGTCCACTACAACTATATCATACTACATAATGACATTGGGAAAAGCATGTAATGTCAATTTTAGATGTTTTATTATACCTATTATATTTTTTGGTGACCTATCTAGTTGCAATAATCCTTTGGTATTTGGCTCATAGACAAGACCAAACTTGTCTAGAATTTCCTTGGGCATGACAATGCTACTAGCTCCACTATCTACCATATAACTATGAACTAAGTAGTCACCAACTATCAAAGAGAGATCAAAGAGTGGTGTTTTATTTGATATTACATTTTTTTCATCCACCTTTGTCATGTTATGTACCTATTGATTAAGTTGCTTAATTTTCTAGTCTGAATTAGCCAAGATAACTACTTGTTTCTCAACTAGTTCTTTAGAAACTTTAATAGCTAAAAGATATTGAATAAGCATATATTTTTGCCTTGGAATAGTAAGGGAATCCAACATGTCAATGCTAACATTTTATTTCTTCATTTTATCTATTATGTTGAATGAGGCTCCACTAGCCTTTGCTTGAAACTTTTTAGCCACTGATTATTCTCTAATTAGAGGTATTTGGGGAACCTTCACTATCTCTAGATTTTAAATATTCTATATTATAGGAGAAGAAAATTTATCCTTGACACTTTTAGGAAAAAAATAGGAATACTAGAAGCATTGCTCACATCTTGAGTTTCCTCAATTGCTCTTCTTTTAGCTAGTTAGAGATGCAACTTGACCATTTGTGTTGTTTGTTTCACCCACCTGATTGAATGCAATATGATAATCTAATTGCCAATTAACATTGATAGCATCAGGCTGTCCTGAAACTTGTTGGGCTTCTCCTTGGAATGCCACATTCATGTCTTGATACTGGCCTCTTTAAAGAGATAACTCTTCTTGTGTCATGGCATAGTACAATCTTGTGGTATTAAGACTTGGTTTTGAGAGTTATTTAAATTAGATGGCTGCCATCCTGAATCTTGCATCCAGTTATTTTGAGGAAGAATAACTTTTAAACTAGAAGGTACATTATGATCAAGGGCTATATATGGCTTAGTTTGGGTTATGGCTCCTTGATTTTGGTAAGGTTTTCTATTGTCCTTGTAACCTTGATAAGGAGGTCTTTGGTTATTGAAGGAATGATAAGTGTTCTATTTTTTCTACTGATAAGGTATACCTTGGTACTGATATCTTTTGAGTTGGACTATCTCATTTCCAAAGGCTTGTAGCATGCTTTTCGAATCTTGAATCTCACTAGCTTGATTAGAAGGGGCTACAACTTTTGCTTTAGGAGATGTAATAGGAGATATATATGGAATATAAGGAACTTGAGGAGGAGGAACAAGTTGAAATTATGGGAATATATGACTTATAGGTCTTATAGAAAGCTTACCATCATATATCAAGTTATTATTTATTCTTGTTACAAGTTTATAGGAATTTGGCAAGGTATTACTACCATAGATTGTATCGTGACACTTATATCATAATTGATTGTCTTTAGATATTATAAAAAAATGCATACTCTGGTGATGGTCTAACCAATACAGGGATCCCAGTCTATGTCTTTTAGAATCTAAGGTTAAAATCAAACATAAACTCATGGGGGTAGTTTTGTATGGTAATTAGTTTTTCAACTAGTGATAGATGATTAGGCTTGTCTTCAAATTACTTAACTAAGGTTGTACTTAATTTATTCCAAGTATTAATGGAGTTCAAAGGAGATTCCTATATGATTTCAATACTTTTCCCTTGAGAGAAGCAATAAGCAATCTAATAGCCACAATATCTTGAGTAACATTATCAACAAAACAAAGGTTGACAACATCTTAAATATGCTCAAAAGCAGTAGTTTTATCCCATTATCCTAAGAATAAATGGATAATATTTAGGGTAGACATGAGAATGTCATCATATTAGGATAAATTTGGGGGACTACCCATATTAAATGGAATAAACACTTGATTATTGATAACCATTTGGGTGAAAGGGATTTGACTAATGGATATAATAGATTGGACTAAAAAATAATATAATTGGTAGATGGATGCTTCTTTTGAGGATAAGGATTTGTCTTACTAAATATTTATTTTCTATAATAAGTATAGGGCACTTCAATGTGTTCAAAAGGAGTATGTTTACTTGATGATCTTGTTGTAACCTTTTGCATGAAAGCATTATCTAGAAGATGATATGAGCTCTACAACTTGAAGGATATTCAAAATTTGATTATGTTAGATATCTCTTCTTATTGAAATTTATTTTTCTCAATATTCAAACTTAAATTATGCCAAAGAAACTTAATCCCACTAGGTGTACCAAAACTATTGGTGTTCTAGATTTACACCCTAGTTGAGAAGGGAATTATTCAAATCTTCCTACTATAATATAGTCTAATATGGGATTGATCCTAGGATATGAGTGTCCTAATAATGGATCATAAATTTTAAGAAGGTCAAATTCATTCTAGATCTATCACCTAAACTAGACCTAATCTAACACTTGCTTAGAAAAGGAGAGAGAGAACAACAACAATATATGAAAGCATGTAAATGGGGTGATGCATAGTAATTGGAACACTTATACTTATCATAATATATATTATGAGACACATTCAATACCAAATAATATCAATCTCACATGATTAGTTCACAATAATCCATGAATCAGTTATTAAACTATCATGAGAGGGCAAACATCCACTTTTAAGCTAAACAAAAAACTATAAATTACAATTACAATGACCTATGAGAACTAAAAAGCACTTCATGAAGGTCAGAAAACTTAGACATAGACAAGGAACATACATTCACTTAACTACACTACATGAATTCATAGGACACACTTAAATCTAGCTTGTAAAATATTAGAATTCAGTCTTTATTGCATCAAAAGGTGTTATAGTGCAAATTTTGGAATAGCCTAACCAAGCCAAAGCATAAGAGTCTATTTCTCTAAAAATTTCTAGAGATTTATTTATAATAAATTTAGAGAGAGTTCCATGTGGAAAAGATGAAACAGATATATAAAAAGGAAGAGAGAGAGAGGGAATTGTGATGTATTATCACCAATTCGAGGATGTTGAATCATGACCTTATCAATAGGGAATAACTTATGTAAAATAATTGAATGCTCATTATCCTTATCCAACCTTGAGGTCTCCTTCTTATAACTCTATGTAATTATCTATCTCTTTTGATAATGAGGACCATGTCTTGGAAATGATAGAAATATGCCATATGTGCTTTGGGTGGCCATAGATACCTGCATATAAAAAATGTGACCATGTTGATAGAAGAAACAACTCTCTATGATGACATTTACATTTTTATTTGATCTAATTTAAACATGGGTCCATTATAGATGAAAATATGAAAAACAATCTAGTTATTGGTTTTCACATGATCATAATATCGATGAAAACCTATAAACTACTTGACCTTACTTCAAAATCACTAACCAATTTTCCATCTTTGTATTTGGTATAATGTCAAATACCTATTCTTCATCCAAAATCCTACAATATCCAAGAGGCTACTATGAACAAGAATTCTCCATCTAAAAAAAATTAACATGTCAATGGAATGACTCTGTAACAGCGTCAACAAGTTCCAAGTTATCAATTAGAGGTCTCGTTTAAACTTCAATGGTGATGGAGCATTGTCTTTAACCATCTTGTTTATATGACTATGTCTGCTATTGACTAAGATCTAATGACAATATATATAATTAAGTTTTTGATCATCTAGGTTGAAGAACTAGTTCATTGACCTTCAATGGAAGCTATTTAGATTTTCCCTTTGTTCATTAGTCATCAATTTCCAACTCAGACCATTTCTATTGCGCCTAATTGTCTTTATTCTTATTGGTCCTATAGATTTTGCTAACTTATTGACTCTACTTACACCATTATATCTAGATGTAGGAATGAACATGAGTCCTTGATTTCCTATCAGCATATCCCTTTGACATGTTGACTTAAGCATGGACTATCAAAACAAATTATATGAAGCAACATGAACCTTTGATCTATTTGGGCCAATTTTTTTATTAGTTTTCTATGCACAATTAGATAAAATGAATGAATTAACATATTCAATTGATTTAGACTTGTCCCACCTTTTTTTCAGTTGATGCACACCATTAGATCTCTATTCAATTGATACACACCTTTAAATCTTGTCTAACTTATAGCTCTTTAAGGGATTTAACCTAGGGACCTTTTGACTAGTATGACTCCAGTGTGAATCATTAGATCATATGTGTCAGTATAAAATATCATGAAAACTATTAGATCATGATCAAATTTATACCATTTAAGGACCTTTTGAACTCAAATGGTTAGTTTACATAGATTAAACTTGAAAATTGTGTGAACGTCTTGTTTTACAAGCCTTTCTTTGAACACTTAGATATTGAAGTAGAAAGCTTACACAGATGTGAAAGTTATAGAGGATGTTCTTGGAACAAGGTAACTCATGGATCTTCAACTATTTGGCTTATGAGAGTTCTTGAGGTTTATTTATTAAATTGACAAGTGAACTTGTCTGTTTGTTTTTTAGATGACATATTGGTGATGATCTAGTTCTTTAAACTCGCATAGTACATATTTTACTCAATATTTCAAGGCTTTAATGACTTTTAAGGCTTGTGCAACCTGGTTCATGCTCCTAAATTCTTCAAACACCATGAAACTTTATTGGACCATTTATTTACAATTGTAAACCTATCCCTTTGAAGATCAATTAGATCACACTTTAAATTTACTTAAAGTGTTTCAAAATATTTTTAAAATATATATGATCTCCTCTTGAGGTATATCTACTCCCTATGACATTGGGTCACTCTTCAATCAGGATCCTGCTCAGCTTTTACATTTTTGGACTAGGCACATTTTGGTATGTAGACCAAATTTGGTCAACAGTTCCCTTTTATGATGTATGACACCCTTCCCCACCTTCCCCACTCCTTCCTTCCTCCCACACACCACACACACATAATTTTATAATCTTATGTCCATATTTTGAGTAAAATCATTATTTATTAGATTAAAAAAAGTATTTCTAATTTTAAATCAAAATTTATTATTATTTATTCAGTTATTTAATACACACTCAATTTCACTAAATGTCAAGGCATGCAAATGGGATGCCATACCTCATTAATATCATATTCATGATAGAATTCATTATTTGATGAGTTTTTTATGGTTATAAATAAAAATAACAAAAATTATTATTTTATCTTATTTCAATTCACATACAAGATTGTTATCAATTCTCTCTTGTTTGGATTTTTGAATCATATAATTTACATCTACATCTAGCATAAAAACACTACTTGTATTATTATTATGGATTGTGGTGTTGTGATCATTTCCATTTATATTAGAATTATAATTTATTCTTATGAGTGATATTTACTGATATTAAATTTTAATAAAATAACATCTTTATAAGGATTAAACATAGAGATTAGAAAGCCTTGGAGTGAATTTCAATTTCCATCATATTTGCATTGGATTTTTCCTTTTCTCTAAAAACAACATTGCATAAGTAAGGTCATTGAAAAAGACATTTGTAATTCTATAAGTCACCATCCAAATGTGGATGTCATTAAAATTTATTGCCTATTTGCGATCTTTTATTTCCTATTTGTGACAGTTTCTGACAATATTTTTAGCTGAAATATCAAAAGATAAAAATAAAATTTTGGGCCTTTTTTAATGAAATGTGTAAAATACAAATGTTTCATTGGTAAAGAGTTGAAGGAAACATAAGTTCACTCAATCAATATAGAATTAAATTATGATATGATGAAGGAATGTGAAAACCAAAGACATATTTTGTTAAATTTTAATAATCTATAACCCACATTAAATATTACGTTTGGAGTTTGCATTAAAGGAGATCATATTGCCAAAAACATCATTTTTATATTTTGAATTATCTTTGTTTTAAGAATTTGGTTTTTATGTTTGGATTTTGCATGTAAGAAGATCATATTGAAGAAATATCAAATTTATATTTAGAATTATCTTTGTTTTGATAATTTGGTTTTAACCAATAACTTGGTAAAATAAAGAAGAGGAATTTTATGTGCAATAATATATGAATTGATATAAGAAAAAATATATATCTCTACACTATTAAAGAACACCCATCAATAATATGAAATTATCCAAAATCTACTCACACCCACTTTGAAGATATTTAAAATATTTTTCCTCATATTTTGTTTATAATTTTTTTTAAAGTTGGAAATTTAAACAACACTGCCCATGAAATTAGAGATTATTTTACTTAAAGATATTATTTACTTATTAAATTTTAAATTATCAATTATTAGTATGTGGCCTATGTTCTTATAGACAGTTTTAGATATTTTAACTTATAATAAAACCTATTTTAATGTGTGCATGAAACTCTTAAATTCACCACGATAATAAAACACATTTAAAAATAACCCAAGATATATTATAGACACATTCAACAAATAGTCACTAAGAAACTATGCAATGCAAGGAAAAAACTAAAATACATAGAAAGTAAGAAACTAAAAGCTTTGAATATTTTAATCAATGTCAAAGATTATAAGTGACCAGTGCAATAATTATTTTTTGACATTGATAATGCTTTAATCATTAAAACATTTTTAAAATTAAATCATTCCATTATACTATTAGATATTGTATATGTTCACATTCCATGTTTTGTTTAAATTTTGTTCCATGTTCAATACAATCAACAAAATAGGATCATAAACTACTACATAGTGCATTTAAAAAATGATAATGTAGATGCAATAAACTCATATGCCAATTAATCCTACCTTAGTATTCTATTTCTATTTCATTGAATATATGACAAACAAAAATAATTACACAAACCATGGTGAACATGATATTTGGGGTGACATATGTTGTATCATGTGATTTTCCAAATAGTTTGACATACTAGAATAAGCATTTGGTCTCTAACAAAAATGAATAAATATTATATTTCAATAAATAGTTATCTGTACCAACATATTTAATATTATTTTATGAAAAAAAGTCTATTCAAGATCACTATAAACCAATATTTTGTAAAATAATATGTTTCAATTAATGAGTCTAGATATTATCAAGGAAAAACAAATTAATAGACACAATGAATTTTTTTTTGAAAAAATAACTTATATTAATTCATATTTAATGCATGAAATAATTACATAAAATAACATAAATAAACCACAACTTAGAATTGGAGTTGATGTTTAAAATTCAAAAATCTAAAAAAATAAAAAACTCAACCTACCATTTTTAGTATGTTTTGCGTGCAAGCTCAAACATCCTTAAAAATATCCACATATATATCCAAAAATAAAATTAATCTAATGGATGAATTTGAATTGAAGTTCATATCTAGTTACAAAAATATGCTAATTCTAAAAATAGGAAAAATAGAATAAAAACTACTGAAATGTAATTTTGTACCCTCATATGGTCAAGTATGGCCTTTGAAAAGTCTAAAAAATATCCATAACTAAATAGGATAGGTTATGGATACATAATATTAATGATATAATCATTTTAGAAAAATTAAATCTCAAATGGAGTTTAAAATCAAAATTTATAGCCTCCAAAATTTTGGACTCCACATCATTCTCCTCTAGTTGAAAATAACCCAACTCCTATGAGTTTCTCTAATTATACTCATGCCATTTATTCTTGTCAATATTGTTCAGATTCTATTTTGGAATTCTAGTAGTATCTACATTTTAAAATCAGCTCAACTATACAAAATACCTTTTATAACTTCCTTTTCTTGTGTTCACTATCTTCTTATCTAGAACCTTCACTATCTTCTCTTTCTTCTTTTTTGGTGCCTATTTTTTCCAATCTAATTCTTAATATTCTTCCCCTTCACTATATTTTCCATATAAATCATATAAATTTGAAACATTAAATACTAGAGAGATATCAAATTATGTGGAAAACTCACCTCATAATCTTGGCCATTGATTTTCTTCACAATTTTGCATAGACCAGTCTTCTTGTACCTCAAATTATTATATGCCCATGTTATAAATATTTATTTACTCATATAAACCATCACTAAATATAATTCTTCAAATACTTTTGACCTTTTTTTAACATATTTTGATACTTTATATTTTTCATTACTTTCCTATCATATTTTCCTCACTTCTTCTTGTAATTGATGCATTTGTTATGCAAATTATTTTGCATCATCACTAACTCATTCTACAGTTGGTAACTACATCAAATAAAAACTCTCATATGATTTATCCTATAAAAAATCTAAAATTATAATTTTCCTATTAATCTACTCACTAAAAATTTATACTCAAACTTGGCATATGTTAAATCCAAGTCCCATTGCTTGGGCTTTTCTCCAACTATGAATATAAACAAATTTTCCAAGCTCATGTTTACAATTTTTGTCTATCCATTTATTTGTGAGTGGTATGCACTACTGAATTGAAGCTTTGTTCTCATATTCTTCTATAAAGTCCTCCAAAAATGACTTCAAAATTTGGTGTCCCTATTTGATGTAATAGTTTTTGGAACACCATGCAATCTCAAAGCATCCTTAAAAAATATTTTTCCAGCTCTAGTGGCATCTTTGGTTTTCTTACATGCAATAAAATGAACCATCTGAGTTTACCTGTCTATAAAAAATAAAATTGAATAATTACCTCTAAGTGGGTTTACTAACCCCAACGTAAAATCTATACTCAAATCTGTCGATGGTCCTATTAGAACTTGAGGTGGCATGTAAAACCTTGTATTTTATTCATGTCTATTAGCCCCTAACATATCGTTCACCTTGAAACATATCTAGTGACATATATCTTCATATTTTTCCAAAAATATTTCTCCTCCACTAAATCTATTGTCGTTGTCTTACCAAAATATCTATCCAAACCACCAACATGAAATTCTCTTATAATATTATCTCTTGGAGACCCAAATGGAATACATAATTTTTTCCCCTTGAAGAGATAACCATCCTGTATAAGTTACTCATCATAAAAATTACTTATCTCACTTGTCAATGGATTTCAACATTCCTTAATTATCTTTCCAAAATATAAATCAATATCATATACTTCCTTAATAACTACAAATCCAACTAATTCACTCACCCTACTAGTCAACAACAACTCCCACCTACTCAAAACATCAAATACTTAATTCTACTTTCCTGGTTTATAATTTTTAAAAAAATATATTCTTACAAAAAAGACACCCACTATGCATGATTACTATTTAAATTTCTTTTATTGTTTACATACTTTAAAACCTCATGATCTATAAATATGAAAAAATCCTTAAGCATTAGGTAATGTCTACCATGTTTTAATGCTTTTACGATGACATAAAATTCAACATAATATGTAGATTACTTCTTTCTTACCTCGTTCAAATTCTCACTGAAATAAGAAATTCCCACATGTGAGGCATCACAATAAACCTCAAACACTTAACTAAAACTTGGTAATGCTAAAATGGGTATTTCTATAATCTTGTTCTTTAAAAATGCAAATCTTTCTATTCAATCTCTTATCCACACAAATTATTATCATCTCATATAATATGTTATTAGTGAAACAATAATACTAAAATTATTAATGAAATTTATGTAAAAAGTTACCAAACCATGGAAACTTATTCCCTCTATGATTCTGTTTGCAATAGGCCATTCAACATTTAGATTTATTTTTTCTTTATGCATTCTTATAACATCTGCTAAAAATAAAAATGCAAATAATACCAAACTATTTTTCATAAAAAATTGCTTCTTCAAATTTTCATAGATCTCCTTCATTAACAACTCCAATACCATTCTCAAATTATTCTTTAGTCTTATTGAATATTAAAATATCATCAAAATAAATCACCTCAAACTTACCAATTTAATATAAAATCATTTTTTTCATCACCGTAATAAATGTGTTGGGTGCATTACATAATCTAAATGGGATTACCATACACTCATATAATCCATCCCTAGTCTTGAATGTTATTTTCCATTTATCTCCATAAATCTAAATCTGATAGTATCCACTCCTTAGATCAATAATGGTAACGTATTTTGATCTTCAAGCACATGCATCTTATCATCTAAATGAGGTATAATAAATTTATACTTGATGTAAATTTTATTTATTATTATACTATCCAAACACATTCTCCACCCTTCATATTTATTTAGAGTTAGCAATGCCAGTGTTGCACATGGACTCATACTCTCCCTTACTACACCATTTCTCAACAATTTAGTAACTTGTTTATTCAATTCTACATGTTCTATCAGACTCACTCTATAAGCTACATGATTGGGTAGAGATGATGTTGAATGTCTCATTTTGGTAGTAAACTATTTGGTAACTCATTAGGTATAACATATTCATATTATTCTAAGACTTATGATGTTTTTGTTGGTATGTACACCACTTTAGTGTCCTCTTTATTTGATATTAATGCATAAAATCTACCTTTCATCTTCGTGTCTTTGATAATTTTTTTGACAACATGATTTTTTCTACCATTATTCTTTAAGAGGTAATAAAACTACCTTTGTACCAACTTTCTGAAGCATATGTGTTCCTCACTCTATCATGAATTACCTTTATATTGAATTGACATGGCCTTCCAAGTAACACATGGCATGCATCCATTAGTATAATGTCACACCATATTTCATCCTCATATATTTTTCCTATACAAAATTATATTAATCACCTTTTATCTATTATAAATCCATTCCATTTCATAAACCATGAAATCTGATATGGATAAGGATGTTTTTCACATTGCAAACCTAGTTTATTGATCATGTCCTTATAAATCCTATTTTCATAACTACCATCATCTAAAATTACTTTACATATCATACCTCCTAATGTACACTTTATTTGAAAAATATTATTTTACACCCATGCATCACCACCTTGTTTACTTTACATGTAGTTGTTCCTTGGAGTAATCATTTTTCTCCTCATAATTATATTTTTTCAATATCTAATACTAAAACTTTATTATTTTACTCTTGTGTCTCAACCTTAACTAAATTCACTCTCAAGTGATCCTCTTGCCTCCTTTCTTGATATTGGTAGTGTAGTCACTCAAATGTTCTATGCCCTTGTTCTTCACATATGTAACAAACATAAGACCTTAATTGATTCAAAAACCATTGTCTAACACCACCATAGCCTCATCCTTTATGTTTTTTTTCATATTTATTGGTATTAAAACCCTTGTCTATTATCTTATTTATTTTATGTATGGAATGATGATTCCCATGTAGTGTATTAAATTCAAATCATCCCATTATTGGAGGGGATTATCCTCTTATTTATATAATGCCAGATGATCTTCTAGAATTTTATTTTTTTAATTTTTATTCTACCTTGAAATTTTGTTGATAATCCTCCTCCATGTAAAGTATTATGTGCATGATCAATTAATCTTGAATATAAAACTTTAAACCATTTACATAACTTAAAACCATCTTTTATTCTATGTCATCATGTTCCACTCATATGAAAATCTTATAAAACTCATATATATACTCTTGTATACTTTGATCATTTTGATTTAAATTATCAAAACTTCTATATAGGTTTTGTGCATAATTTACTACAAGAAATTTCCCCTTCAGCTTCTTCTCCATCTTTTTTCATGATTTGATCTTCTCTTTACCTTTTCTATATATCTCTTTACGTAGGTGATTGTACCAAATAATTACATGACCCTTAAATTTTGTACATGAAAACATTATTTTCTTGTCTTCTTTTAGATTTTTCCATTTGAAAAACTTATCCATGCTATTCTTCAACTCGATCAACTCTTGTGGTTTTAAACTCTTCCATTATATGGAACATCAACTTTAATTCCTTGATTCCTTCCCTCTAAATCCCTAGCCATCCTCTTTTACATTGATGGTAGCTATTATTTTTTCCCTCCTTTTAATGAATTTCATCTTCATGATATTTTTCTTCTTCTATGTCATCTTTTTATCTCATTTTTATTTTATTTGTGAAAATTATAGATAATTATTTCACTTTCCTCTATAGCTCTTGAAAAGATGAATTCATTTGAAAATTCCTCCTCATCCTCTCACCATCTTTGGCACTCCAGGAATTAAAATTGCTCTAATACCAAATAAAGAAGCCAAATATTATGAGGGTAAAAAAATAAATAGGCACCATACACATATATTATGAAATAATAAACTACATTGATTCATATTTAACGAATGAAATAATTAAATACAAGATCATAAATAAACCTCAACTTTAAATTAGAGTTAATGTGGAAAAGTTGAAAATCTAAAAAAAAATATTAACCTATTATTTTTAGAAGATATTATATTTAGTAAGTTTCACATGTAAGTTTGAGTAGACCTAAAAATATCCACATATCTCTTAAACACTAAAATTAACCTAACTAATGAATTTTAATTGAATCTCATGTTTGGTTATAAAAATATGCTAATTCTAAATATAAAAAAATGAAAAAAATATTATAATTCAGTTCTAGACCATTAGATGGTCACATATGGACTCTAAAAAGTTTAGAAAACATTATTAACTATATAGGGTTAGTAAACTATCATTTTTGGCACAAACGAGATTTTAAATACAGTTAAGAGTTAAAAGTTATGGCATTTAAAATTTTGGACTTTGCATCATCAATAGTCAAGTATTATATATAAAACAATCAAATACTTGAAAAAATATTATATAAATTATGGGCTATATAAATTAACTAATTTCACATCAAATTATGGTGGAATATTATTCAATTCCACATGTTCCCTTAGATATAATCCAATGGTTAGGACCTTTAATGATATATGGATCCATCCTTTTCAACATACTTGTTCGGGGTGATAAAAATGCAACAACTTATTTAGAAATTAGAAAAAAAGAACTAGTAAGAGAAAAACTAAAAAATAATTTAGATTTGAAAAAATATATTGCCATAGTTTAAATTTATTATAAAAAAAGTAAAATTGATGTAAATTAATTCGAATGCCTATGGATTTCCAACATTTTAGAAATAAAATTTGAACTTGGTTAGAGAAAATGAAAATACTGCCAGTATAATGTAATTATCTATAGCCATACCATAGATAAAATATATTTTTATTTGAGACAAATACAACTCATATTCACTACAAGTAATTAATAATATTTCTTTATAAAATATTTTTAGGCATAACTCCCTATGGAATTGACAAGTAATAATCAAATCATGGAGCTTTAAAAGCTTTTAAAAGAAATACATCATTTTTTTATTTCTAGGGAAAATAGTGCAGACCATAATGCTAAAAAAATACTTTAGTGCAATACAAATAATTTAAAATCACTACATTATTTCAATGTAATTATAGTGAAGAAAAAAATAAAAGAGCATAAACCTAGAAAAAAAAAATTATTCTAGTGAAAATACCCATTGTCATTGACAAAGTGCCAACAAATCTTGGCATCCATCATCTTATATTTTTATAAAAAATGGATTTTTTATTATTTATGAAAAAACCATATTTCAAAATTAAAAAATTGAATATTATTAACATACAATCTTTTTTGGAATAAATTATGTATAGTTTTGACAATCTGTACATAGTTTCTTCCACAAAAGATTGCATGTTATTTTATGAATTGTGGAAACACAAAATCTTTGTTTGAATATTTTTACATTCTTTGAAAGTAGTAATAAATAGTCAAAAAATAAAAAATAAAAAATTGAAAAAATAAAAATGAACAAGCAGAAAAATTCATTAAAATATAACTAACACAAATTAAAGACACACCCATCCATGCTCATGTATTTTTTTACATTCTTTAGATTTAAGAAAGACATGATTAAAATCAACAATGCCATTATTGAGACATTTTTTTCTACTTCTATTGAATTTTTAAAAAAAACTATTGTGTTGGGACAAGACATATGCAAACAATGCAAAAGTTCTATTTATAATGAGAAATGATGAATTTTGTATACCCCTTTTAACATTATATGAAATAAGATAATATATCTTATGTGTAATTTAATATTTTATTAGATATACTAGTCTCCATTCTTTGCATAAATATGATAACTTGGCTATAAAATATTGTCATTTGGGATCACTAGAATAATTACAAATGTTCTTATAGATTTTCTTTAGATTCAACAAAAAATATTTAAATAATTAGATTAAAAAAACATTATCAATTTATCTAAATTAAAAAATTTAATACAAAAATATGTATTTAAGATGAAATTTTAGTGTTGATGTGTCATGGATGCATTGGCCAACCTTTTCCAAACTTCGCCATATGGGAAAAAATAATTTTTATTAACCATGATTTGAAAACTATTTTTTCGAAAAAAATAGCAAGCAACAAAGGATATTAAATAAGCAGAAACTAATGAATCAAATATATAATAATATGACTCAAATAGATTACTTAATCTCTTGTGTATGGCATTGGTGAATCCCATTTAATAAAAGACTTAGAATAATAACTTATATAGATTGTTCCATTTGAAAGTTTCAATCAATTAGGTATATTCAACTAAAGGTTATCAGAAGAAACAAAACTCTAAACATTATACTATGATTATAGTCATCTAGATTATGTCACAAAATTTATATCATATCAAAAAATACAAAACTCAAAACCCTTGCATTAATAAAACGATATTGAAACCCACATAACTTATATATTTTTAAAGTATATTAATATTAATATACATCAAGATTATAGTTTTTCTTGGTTATGTATATGAAAATATGAATTGAAAGGAAAAATAAACTTTATAAAAAGATGTTGATGAAAAAACAAACCCATATTTAAAAAAAATCTCAAATAGGATAGAAGGCATTCAAAATAATTTAAAAATTACCTAAATATTTTTTATTGAAACATTCATCATATTTAAAATAAGAAAACATAATACATGAAAGATAAAAAAAATACCAGTGGTATGACATCACACCCTTAAAATAAAACACATTAGAGAAATCAAAAACCAAAACTACCAAGAGTTCATTATATCACTACTGACATCATCACAATAGATAAAAGATATTAAAATCACCCATTAAATAATAAGATACACAAACCTCAAATATGAAGGAGGAGGTAGAAGAGTAATGTTTTGTTTATTACCATAGCCTCCCCATTATGGGGGATATATTAGGTATGGTACAACCATAATATTATTTATTTTATACCTCGTTCTCTTCTTCAAATTCATCATTAGTAACATGGTTGGGCAAGAAGGCCAAAGCTAGCCAAGGAAAAGTTCCTTATCCGGTACCATTGGAGGGGGAGTGGGGCGGGGGGGGACCCTACATGACCAAGGTAAGGTAATGAAAAACCTACAAATTCTCCCAAGGGATAAAATTTTTGGCTATGATGAGAGGGAAGGGTGGATAAGTTTGAGAAATTCCTATACCTCTAGTGGCCATGATTACGAGATATTACATGAACATGTTGGTATTTTTATCTTTGTTGATAATCATGCACGTGATCTTTATGGGACACATGGTTGACAACACATGGGGTGATGCCCCAATGTTTTATAATAATGCAAAGGTTCTAAATATTATATCCACTTTGTTGTATTGAACTTGAGTTTAGATAAGAACATTAAAAAAGAGAAGTATTTTTAAATAAATAGAAAAATATTTACCTAAGATTTATTTATTAAAAGTATACATATTTATGTCTTTTTTAAGAGATGGGTTTTATTCCCTTAAATAATGGTGTTCCAATTGAATGCTTTAGTCTTTAATGGCTGGAAAAATTATTATATCTAGCTCGAAGTATCATGAGCCCTAATAAAAAATAAAAAATGTGTTTGAAGGACTCAATAAGCCCATAAGTGTGACATCTAAGTGGAGGAACATGCATGTGAATTATATATATTTCATTTAAGTCATCTTGACACATTTTAAAAACATATATATATATATATATATATATATATATATATATATATATATATATATATATATATATATTTCAAATTCTTAAAATATTCCCTATATAATAAGGTAGGAATTATCTTATTATCTCAATGAAATAGTTTTGTCAACACAACCCTTCCAAATATTATACAAAATTTAAAATATGGTTATTTTAAAAAACACATGGAATGTTATAATAATCTAACCTAGCTATTATAAGTAGTAATAATTTACTTGTATACATTTATTCAACAATGGTGAATTAATCATCATAGGATAGACCTAATATTATCCCCCTTAATTCAACTTTGTTTCAAGTCAACATGAGATAAATTCTATGAATGCCTCAAATGTTTCCCATACAAGTGCTTTAATGAAAACATTCACACTTTATTGATTTGTCAAGCAATACTGGAGCTTTATGTTTTTATTCTAAACATGTAAATGAATGAAATATACTTTCACCTCAATGTGTTTGGTGTACTCATGAAATATAGGATTGTGAATAAGATTTACTACTCCTTTGTTATCGGCATAGAATATTAGAAGATGATTCTATGGTATTCCAAATCCTTCAAGTATACATCTGAGCCAAATCACTTCATATAAAGCTCCTCCTATTTAATGATATTATGATTTTGTAGAAGGAATTTAAACACAAGTTTATTTCTTACTTCCCCATGATATCGATCGATATCTTAAAAAGAATACAAATCTTGAAGTATATATTTTGTCATCAATGTCTCCAAAATGATTTGAATCTGAATATCATATCAAGAATAAAGTATCACTCTTATTATATTCTAGGCCAAAATACATGGTTCCTTTGATGTATCTCAATACCCACTTTGCTTATTTCCATTGGATAAGTTTGGGCTCTTTCATGAATCATGAAATATAATTAGCGACATAGTTGATGTCTTTCCTAGTATAAATCAGGTAAATTAAACTCCCTATCCACTACTACTATAGAGTTATGTTTACCTAAGGTGATGTATTTTCTCGAGACAGTTGAGGTCTTATCTATATAGGTTTGTCAATTGGCTTTTAATCCATCATGTGAAATTTATCAAACATTGTCCTATCATATTTTAGTTATGATTCAGAGATGTGATTTTCTCTCTATCAAACTTCTAAACCAAGATAATAGTGCAAAACCTCAATATATGTCATTGTGAATGATCAATTTAAATATTTATTTGTTGACTCAATCACCTTCACTAAACTATTAGTGACGACTAGATTATTGACATATACAATAATGATTACAATCTCCCCTTTTATGTTTGAGGTAGATATTAAGATCTTATGGACTAATTTTGAATCCATATTTTAAGAGATGATCATCAATTTTGATATCCCATGCCATAGGATCCTATTTAAGACCATACAATGATTTTATAAGTCTACAAACTTTATTTTCTTTTCTTGGTATGACAAAACTTGATGGTTGAGTTATGTAGACTTCTGCCTATAAGTATCTATTAATAAAGGCACTTTTGACATCCATTTGATGGAATTTTTAACAATCTATGTAGCTAAAGAAAAAATCATCCCTATAGTTTTGATCATAGCTATGGGAGTAAATGTCTCCTCATAGTCAATGCCTTCTTTTTGAGCATACCCTTTTACAACCAGCCTTACCTTTTACTTGTTGAGACTGCCATCTGATTTGTACTTTATCTTGAAGATCCACTTCTATTCAATTCTATTCTTTCTTAGTGGAACCTCTACAAACTTCCATGATTTTTTATTCATTAGTTAATTATATTTTATTATGAATTTTATGATCCAAGCATAAAAAAAACTAATTCAAACATAAATCATGGTGAATACACACAGGGATAATATTTAATCACACTATATTATATTGATAGTGTCATAATACAAATTCATATGAGATTATATAATTATATAGGAAAGACATTCCTATATTTATGAAGCTCATATATCCATACAAATCTCAACCATATTCCTAAGATTCCTCATAATAATATCAAAACTATTTACATGAACTGTTGTTGTTACTCTGTAATATCACTCCAAAACTATATATACTAATAACTAACCTAAATAACTACTAGTGAATTATTACTCACATAATTATTCATTTTATACTATTAACCTAGAATCTATGTGAGTCTAACTTTTCCTAACATAACTTCCCTTAGTACTTACATGGTAATTTTTGTTTCACATGACTTAATAAAAGTAGAGAAAGAACATCATCGACCTCTCATAAACCATTCAGTGTTGAGAACACATCTATAAAATTAGTGTGGAAACTTTGAATAGGAACCATCTAACATCAACCATTCATTGAGGTAACCTTATCAACCTATACAATGTGGGAACTACAAGTAGGAACCCTTTGTTCAACTTTCACTCCTACATATCCATAGTTTTTTTGTGTAGTACACTATGTGGAAGAATAGGAAATACACCTCTTATTTTATATAGATATAAAAAAGTGCTGAAAATAATAAAATATATGTGCCACTAAAGTAGAAGTGGCCCCATCACTTAATGAGAGGATTGAATGGAATCCTTCCTCTCTACCCCCAACCTCCTTAGTGTCATTTCTTACTCAACACATTTGAATTTTAGGCTCAACCTTTACATGTCCTTTATGAAGACATTAACCCCCATAATTTAGATGACTTACAAATTAGATGCTAGGGTCACCCAAAATTACATATATTACAAGGAATTTTTTTTGCTTTTGATAATTTCTGCACACTCTTAAAAATGACTCATCTAACATTTTTATAATGATATTAACTTGATTAAACTTATAATCACAAAAAACTCTAATTACAATAGGCTTATGACTAAAAAGGCACTTTTACACTAAATATGTTTTGATAAGATACTTAAGGAGTTTTAACTTATATTGATCAAATTATTGATTAATCTAACTACTAAAGACATTTTTAAGATTTTGTATATAGAAAATAAACCTTTGACTTATTATTAAATAAGAAGGGACTATAAAAAATCATTAAAAAAATATGACTCTATGCAATCATATCTTGACAACAAATAATGATGCCAAACCCGTGAATTCATACTCTGACAAAATAAATGTATAGCTGTGTGACATGGTCCAAATCTTAGGATTGAAATTGCCAACCATCTCAATAAAGAATTAAATACTACCATGTTGAAATTTCATAAACCATATATATAGGTAGAATAGGATCTTGATATGTAGTTATGACTAGATTGATTCCAATATGGGTTGATGCCATGTTGATGAGGGAGCTTAATGTTTAGGCAAAATAATGAATATGAGCCATAAATATGTATGGATTTAAATTCCACATGTCAATGTAAGTACATAAATTTTTAACCAATGTTATTTATAAATACATGGCCCAAAGATTTCTCATTTTGCAATGTTTGAACTAGGAGCTGCAAGGTGAATTGACTAAACTATAACTTTGATCCTTGTCTTATGTTGTCATCAACACATATGAAGTTAAAAATTTGTTAGTACATGAGTGTGTCAACCAAAATTGCATTTAATTTTTCAAATGTACTCTTTGTATTTCCAATTTTAGCCTATATCAAATGGATGTCTAATGTAGCTTCA